>VMBQ01001992.1:0-138276 GCA_007657795.1 Dreissena rostriformis
CATTTCGAATGGATTTGCTCAATGTCTTTTGCTTTATGTTAACCCCTTACTTCAGCTGAGTAGTTTAGAATTGGACTTATTATTACGTCAAATAATTTTATTTTTTCTTGTGTTTGAAATTCATACTGATTAAAAACGGAAAATAGTATATGCATTGCCCTTGACGCCTATTAAGATATGCACTTTTGAGTTCTGTTCCAGTTTCCGTTTTTGAAAAAAATAAACTCCTAAATATATTAAGGATGAGACTACCTCAAGCTTTTCACCATATAGGAATAAGCCAATATTTGCGTGCCTTGTTCTTTTTTCAAATATCATTATTTTTGTTTTTGCTGTATTTATCTTTCATTTCCATGTGTTAAAGTATACCTCGATATCGTTTAGCATGGATTGTAAAGCGGTGGGTGATGTTGCGAATAAAACCTGATCATCCGCGTAAAGAATTAAAAATAATTTAAGTTCATTGATTGAAAATAAATCGTTATTATTATATATATTTTATATTATCAAAAATATCGTTTACGAATACCATAATCAATACGGATGATCCACAGTCGCTTTACGCTTTGGTAAGAGTATATGATGTCCGATATCTCGTTATTATTTTTTATTACTGATTTGACAATGGAATACATCGTTTTAAAAGCGTTAATCATTTTGGCGCTTATGTTATGTGAGACACATTTTTGCCATAAAAATGGAAGATTTATTTTATCATAACATTTGTCATAATCTATGAATACGCTGTACACATTTTGTCCGCTGTGAATTAATTTAAACATGATAGCCTGTAATAAGAAAATGCAATCAGTAGTGCTTTTACTTTTCTGATACCCAAACTGAGTTTTTATAATCGTTTCATTCTTTTCTGTCCATATTGAGAAACGATTGAAAATAATTTGTGAAAATATTTAAGCTTGTATATTATGTAGTGTTATTCCTCGGTAATTTTGTACTAGGTTAGGATCACCCCTTAACGTATTGGTATAATGTAGCCCAATCCCCAGCATGCAGGGTATATAGCGTTGTAAAATAGGTTGTTATATAGTGTGTGTAGGTAAGTTGATATGATATCAAACGCACTTTTATGAATTATGTTGATATTTCATCAGGTCCACATGCTTTATTATTCTTTTTCTATTATGTTTAAAAACTGCCTTTATAAATTGTGTATTTGTTTGTTTTTATTATAATAATGTTTTTTACAGATTTCCAAAATTGTCTAGGTTCTGATTTTGCGATATTTTCATGTTTGGTACCTTGGTTTATTTTGTATTAATTTTTTGCAGACTTTCTTATTTTGTTATGAACGGTTCTCCGTTTCGAAAAATATACTCTGTGTTCGTTTTATTTATTGCGGTTGAAGGCGTTACGTGCATTTTTAAATTCGTGTTTTGCTTCATGACAGTCTTTGTTAAACCACGGGGGTTTTGCTTGCGGATTAGCGTTGTGACTGCGTTAGAAGTTTTTACTGAAAACCCGTGTTGCTCGTTCATGCATGAAGGTTGCGAGCAGTTTTACCTGATCTGTTGCATTGTTGCTATTAAAATCCGTAAGTTTATTTTTTATTATTGATTAATGATTCACGAAATACATGCGCTTATTCTTGGTTAAATATCAATTTAGTTTCTGTGTGATTTTCTGTATTGCAATTTTAATTATTAATTGTGTACGATTCAATTTGAATAAAAATGTATGGCAGCGTGATCTGAAAAGTTATTCCAATTCAGTATACTAAAATCATGTACAAGTTGAACACAGTTTATAATTACTAGCAAATAGTCTGTGACGCTGTGACCGCGTATTGATGTAAAAGTATATTGACCGATTTTATCATTTTACATCGTCCGTTTGCTATAACGTGATTTGTTGATTTACATAGTGAAATTAATTTGTGTCCGTGGTTATCTATAACTTTATCAAGGTTATTACGTAAAAGCAAATCGTCAATATTTTCGGTATTATCATTTACACAGTCTCCCGTCACATTTGGGTACATGTCATAGCTTATATCATCTGAGAGAATTCCAGTTCTATTATTAAAGTCGCCAACAAAACAAGTTATGCCAAGAGGTTCATAATGCTCTGTTGTTTTTTTTTTCGATTTCTTCACAAAAGTCAAAATCTTTGCCCATATGAACCTTAGAGTTAGCTGGTGGTATGTAACACAGACAAATGAAAACATCTTGGTTATCAGATAATATTTCATTCTTTATTTTGATCCACAATATACCATTGCTATTTTGTTCTACAATAGATATGTAATTTTTAAATATCTCATGTTAATAAACACGAAGGCCTCCACTAAAACGACCTTTTTTCGTTCCATGACTTTTAGTGCCAAAAATATGGTAACCAATGTATTCATTTATTTCAAAATTATTATTTTGTTTTGAATGAGTCCATGTAAGCTGTAATTGTTTATAATTTCTTTAAATTCCACTTTCATGAACTGGAATCCTAAGTTTTCGGTATTTTACTGGGAATTAATGTTAAAGTAGATATGTCCATTATGCTTCATGGCTGGATTTGGTAACATAACAGAAAATACATTTGAAGTTATCAATACAGTGCATTATGCATTTCAAGAAATAAGTAAGAAGAATTCATACATATTCTCTGTGCGAAATATTTTTTTATTTCAAATGTATCATTATAGTATACCACCAGCAGTAAGTTCTGGTTGGAAGAAATTTACTTAGATTTATCGTTCAGTCCAAGGCCAGTACATGTATGTGTAGTCTTTACACAGCGCAACCGTGTTTTGCAAGAATGAATCTATCAATGATTGAGTTTGCTATTATCGATTTAGAATGAAACAGATGAATTTGTTTGATCATTTAAGTGATAAAGAAAAACATATATTACAACAGAACCTACAGTCGTCAAAGACGAATGGTATGCACAAGATATAAATGTAAACTTATTTGTCAACTATATTTCTTAAATATGTGCACTGTTCCTTAAAACAAAGCAAGCATTGCAATTTGTAATAAACAATGTTGCTTGCGTTCACAATTCATTTTTTTAATACAGTAAAATCGATTATTTGTGCTGAAAACAAATCTTAAAAATTGCAACATCAAATCAGTTTTCAGTTGAAAGATTCCTTACTGTTATTGTTAAAAACAAGATTGTGGAACGGACAGAAGAACGGATGGACAGACGGAACGGCATATGCAAACACGGTCGACTGTCCCCATTTTTCGCCCCCGCCCTAACAACAAAGAAACATATATATCTTAATTTTAATGCCAATACAAATTTTCATAAATATGTACTTTGTAACCCTTGAAATATGCAACACTTATTGGCATACATAAAGCAATCGTTTGATTTCCCCAAAATAAGAATGTTTCGCCCATTCGTTTTGCTAGCAATTTTCCCCTGCTAAATAATCGCAAGAAATCGTTGTAAAAAGTTATCTTAATAAGCTACGCCAAAAACGTAAAACGATAATGAATGTAGACATATGCTATCATTTATTCATTTGGAAAAATAAGCACGATTGTATTTCGTCAATCTTTAACAGCACTGCTCGATGACAAGAACAGTCACAAATAGAAAGTTATTAACTGTAGATGAAAATAATTGCTGAATACTCGAGCGAGCAATGTGGTATTGTAGATTCACTATGAAAACAGTTTGTTGATGAAACACAAAATGATCCTATACGTTTACAGGATGTGCAGATTGTAAAGAAAAAGAAACGTATTTAAATTTGTTGCTCGTCATAATGCACCATTCATCATTAAATTGCAGAAGAAGTATTTTTTTTTTAATTAATCGTTTACAAAAAATCTGAACACTTTATTTATCAATGAGTGGGTACATGCACAACATACGTCATCAAAATATTGTTTTCAATTACCGTAAAATATTATTCAAAAACGGTTTTCCCGAATGTGTTTTAGTCAGTCTTGCAATTAATGACATTCCATTTCATAACCTGTTTTTTTCAGGCATGATTTCATGAAACACCGTTTAACACTATTAAATTTGATCTTAAATCTCGTTTACCGATATGCACTTCTGAAGATATAGAGGATATTTGTTCATGTCAGTGTAAAATCGTTTGTTATTTCACGAGTGATCATACGCAATATATTTTCACGAGTTGCGCAGCCACGAGTGAAAGTATTATTTTTATATGATCACGAGTGAAATAACAAACGATCTTACACTGACATGAACAAATTTTCTGTTTCTTGTATGCCCCTTTTTCAAGAAAATAATTAATAATAATTTCCCTTTCGCTGAAAAGTGACCCTCTCTCCCGTGTCTGCCTCAATACATTGAAATGAGGTCATTTTCTTGACGAAATGACGTCATTTTGTTGACGAAATGACGTCATTATTGCAGGGAGATTCTTCAGTAAAACTCTTTTACAATGTAAATAAACGGTAAAAAAAGCATAAAATTAAAAGAAAATTTGATGGATTCGGTGGAATATCGACTTTATTTCACTCGTGATCATAGACAAAATATAAACAAGGATATAAACTAGGGAAGTACATCTTGATATGATAATCGAAAAATAGAAAAAGAAATTCCGAAAATGTGTTATTTTCACCAGTGAAAATAACAATTGTGTTATTTTCACTGCTGTTATGTCACTGCAGAAATGGCGTTTTTTATAATTAGGTATAAAAGAAAATGAAAGCGCTTCTGTGCAAACGAGTTTCATATAAGCATGAGTCTGGCTTCATTTATACAAAATAACACTGTTATACAGAGTCATTTTTTTGTGTTTTTCAATTGATGTTTGATTATTCACAATATATTTGCTGTTTGCCTTATTCACTTGATCGTTAATATTATAATCGTAATACCAGTATGTATAACCAATAAAACTGGTTATTGCCAGTAAGTATGTTTGAGTTGTCATAAAGAAACGCCATTTTCCCGGTCTAGTTGTGTTGATTGATTTTATCAGACATATCAATCTATGGATATATAATAATTAACACATGGTTACAAAGGCTAATATTTTAACAAGATTTTAATATATTATATGTACAAAGTAGAACGAATATAGGATCGAAATACATTGTGGAAATTTAGTAAATATATATCTTAAAGCATATAGTATGGGATGTTGATTAATAACCATATCGTTTATTGCAGTTGTCTTTCAGAATAAACCATGCAAACGTTATTGTGCAGAAATATACAGAATAAGATTGGTGATTATGTTGTCGTTTTAATGCTATTGTCGTACCCTAAATACACGAAATACAGTTCAAGTGTTTTACCCTAAATACATGCAATACAGTTCAAGTGATGTTGCCGTACCCTTTATACATGAAATACAGTTCAAATGCCTTAACCAAAATACATTAAATGCAGCTTTAAAGTAATGAACCATGCCACATTAATTGTGCAGACTAAATATATATATAAGAAATCATATACTGATCGACAACACTACATCATGTGTTCCTGTTCAATGACAGAACTGTCAGGAAACGTCACGGAAATACTGATAAATTGAGTATAATATATACGTCTTGAAATTGCTTACACTAGAGGATGGAGTTATTAACCCTTGTTTTGTCTAATAAACCAAGCTGTATTATTAAACCGTCCATTCACGACATGAATTAAAATTACTACTTACTCAGAGCATACGAAATGGCATGTCACAAAGTACACATGTGCTACGAATTAACGGACGTGTGTTTATTTTTCTTGCAATTGAGACTCTGAATTTTATAACGTTTGATTTGGCATACCTCCATCAATCGCAGCTTTAGAGAGTAATCTGTAGTCTCAGATCGTTTTACCTAACTGTACCGGATAAAAACGAACTTCCAACGAAAGCGCTATCGTTCTCAGTGAAATTATGTGTCTTATAAGCGGGATTATGTCTAGGGTTTATACATATAAAACGGGTTAGGAAGAAATAATCATTGTATCATTGTTTTGCGTTTTTGATTTGCTGTCTGTTTGTGCATTCTATACGTGTATTGCAGTCAGGCATTGTGTCATAAACTGTTATAATGTTAAGTTAATAACACGGTTCATAAATAAAGAACACTTGGTATCAGATTTCATGTTCGCTTTGCTGTTTGTTCATCTGTTTGATAAAATGTTGTGTGAGTGTTATAACAGTCTTTTTATAGGTGTTCGTGCAAGACCCTTTCATGTTTCGTCGAAACATAATATATACTATATAAGTATATCCTTAGTAAATAATATTAGCTTATTAACGTAGAGTTACGGTCAGTATACTAAGCCTAACAATTTAAAAAGTACAATACGATATAATTAATGGATTTCTCTTCTAAACAAGAATAGCAAACCATTATAGAGAATTTAAATTTGTAGATGTCTCGTGTAAACACAAGTTTCAAATAACAATAACTCAGCTATACACCGCCAAAAAAATCAAAAGCAGTGATGCATTTCCGTTGCAGAATGTTTACACAGTCCGTTTCAAAAAACAAAACCTATCGCCTCAACACACCGTTTACTTTTTATTCGTGTCGCGTGTTACGTGTAAAAAGACAACTAACATAACACCGTATGCTGTTCAGGTAAGTTTAATTATCCATTAAACAGAAACATAATTAAACTAGTGTTGTTAGCGTGTCAATAATATGCATAGCGATAGCTATACCAAATATATTTTACAATCTGCTGTAAGTTATCGTTTTTAGAAAAACTAAACAGGATTAAAGAATGTTATTCAATTTTAACATGATATTGCCAGTACAAAATTAACACGAAAATGTTCTACCAATTTGTATAAGTTGTATTGGATGAAGTAAATTGTTCTTTTAGAATATTCTTGCATGTGTAATACTTAAATTGTGCAATTAATATATGCTTCAAGACGGTGTTGTCGGTTGCAGTGTTTCCAATATCGCTGCAGACAGTAATAAACGCGATAATAAGACACGTCATGTTCTGGAGAATACTTAAAGTCATGTACTCAAAACTTAAGAAGTACAAAGTTAAGAATTTATATTAATTAACATGCAGCGAAATCAAACGTTTAGTCTTTAAAATATTTAGTCGTAGTAAATTGGATCGCAAAGGCAAACCACATATCAACTGCAAGTGCACACACACAACTACATTTAAAATCCAATAAGAGAATTATGTTCGTATACCAGATGATATACCATTAAGAAATCATTTTGAATGTTCGCTCGGTCGATCATAAATCACTGGCAATATAAATATGGATTCCTCAGCATATACGGATGGTGGCGATGAAAAAGAACATCTGCACATGTATCTGTCTGCAGAAAACTCGTGTTTATACGAATTGTTAAACAAATACAACCCAAGTTGGAGCAATGGTGAGTGATTTCATCAACTTGAATAACATTCATTTCATGTTTCCTACACAAACCTCCTAAATAATTATATATTTTTATTAACGTATCTTACTAATACCTTTTCTTATACCACATACGTGTGTGAGTAGTATAATTGTGTTTTTACCTATTATTGGTTTTTACATCTTACGCTAAAGAAAATATATGTATTTCATATCCGTATACTACTTCAATGCGTTCTATGTTTTAATGTATATATCATTTTATATACTTTAATAACTATTGATTGCTTGTTCTCTTTTCCCCTAAAATAATGTGACAGTATTACATGACGTCATATCCGTTGCGTATTTGAACTTTTAAATCGTTTTTGCTAACAGTATGCTGTACTTACATGCGATGCTCTTTTTGTTTGAATACTTATAACCTTAAATGGGTTATATAGATAAGCCGATCGCTTTAAGGAAAAAAATCATGGTATTTAAGGAAATATTTCCAGGTAAAAAAACATAATTGCTATAATATGTAATTACTTTTTCTTGTGTATGACTTTATTATAAGATGTGTACGTGTATAAAAATAGTAATGAACGTATAAGTGTGTGTAGGTTTGTGTTAAAACAATTTATTTAATACATGGTGACGGGATTTACTCAATATAAACTAATGCAAAATAAATTAATTTGTTATTCAGTACATACTTAACTTTTGGAAGAATTAATGCATATACATGTACTATGCTGGCAATTTCATAATACAGTTCGAATTCGGTTATTGGTCGTGAATTGAGCATGGTGCATTTTATTTACCTGATTTCTTGCCTCATCTGAATCTTCTTTCTAAGACAAAACATTCGGGAACTTAATGAAATCAAAAGGTAAAATAATTACTGCGGTTCTTTTGCAGCTTCATATGGTTAAAAATTGTATTTACAATATCAGACTTATGCGGTAATTTTCTTCGACTCTTTGTCGTTTACCAGTATCAGTTAGATTTTTTTTAAACACAATTAACCCGTGTGAAGTAAAATAAACACATAATTATCTTTTTTTTTGTAACGAATGTCGCGAAAGCGTAACAATCTTAGTAAATAATGATTGTCATGATTACATTTTTTAAGATGCATTTTAGATGCATTTACACGATGAACGTCTATCTTGTGAACGAAAAGTTCCTTAGTTGCATGTCAGTATGGAACATATGATAATATAGGCAATGTATTTCAAACAAAACCTCATTTATAGTCCAGCCAAAAACAGTATAGAGTCTTAAAAATGGTGTTTGGCAAGAGGTTTTTTCTCTTTCGCATGAGTATGCAATTACATATAAGCCGTGTCATGCGACGATGGATCTTATGCAATATGCAGCCAGCATATCTCCTGACCATTCTGCGCAATCGCGCGGTTTGGTCAGAAGCTACGATTTCCGCTCTATAGGCTTGCAATGTTTCGTGGTAGTATTAGCCGACAGAGCAGCTCTGACCAGAATACGCTTAATGCGAGGTCTGATCTGGAGCTGCGCTAGCCGCAAAGGGTGTATGACCATTTTCGCATGACGCGGCTCGTATATAAAGCATGAAACTATCTAACCGCTCGCTCTCTACGTTTGTTGATATGTATCAAGTCGACAAAACATTACTTTACAACAACAACATACGCTGTATATGGGAATCTTAAATTCATTCATTGGTGAATTGCATTCAATTGATATTTATGAATACTTATGTTAAACTATATTTGTTAAATATAAGTAAATATCGCTAATATCGTAATAAACATTGTTGATCACAAAATAAAGTAGGATGACGATAACCACTAACACTGCTTAAACTAGTCATTAAAATTGCGACACACAGTAAGTTTTCAGATGGAAAAATATGCGGACAATTAACAAAACTAGTTATGAACACGTCAGCTATATATATATAACCACATATCAACCTAATCGCGCAAAAGAATCTTAAAATGTAATATTCGAATAACAGCTGGTATACTATAAAGGAATCTTAATGAAAATCTACACTTGCAAACGGATGCACTGATATCCTACAATCTCTACATGAAAAATGTATTATTTAAAGTTAAAATAGTAAGATGTTAGAACCAATAAACCCTTATTTATTGAAACCTTTGCTACGTTCATCGTAAGTCACTGGCACTACACAAATGGATGCCTACATTATTCCAATGGCGGTGAGGTAAAGCAACATCAGCAAATGCAAATTTGTTTTTCCACAAAAGCTTCGTTTGTATGCTTGAGTTGTGTAGAAAGAGTGCAGCGTATGATTATAACAATGTAAACACAATTTATGACATGAAAGGTACCATTAAAGTTATTTGTGAAAGTCGTTAAAACATTGATCAAACGAATTCAATATAGCTTATAATTATTAACTGTTTTTAATTGAATTAATGAACTTGAATTTCGGGCAGCAGAACACTAATATCATAGAAAATGACAAACAATACAAAACAAAAATCAGTGTTAATTACCTGGGTAATGCAAGTCATGATGGCTAATGCCAGTACAATAAACGTCGTCACATTAGGTATATAATGCATTTTAAATTAAAATACTTAAACAAATACGTTATTGGTATGTTCTATAAATAAAACAATGGCATATAAGTTGGACACAATTCTGAATAAATAGTTCACTGACCAACACATAACGAATAATTCTAGAAACCAGTATTATCAACAGCACAAATTCATTAAATATTACTATTAATGATCAAACATTATACATTCTATATTTACTGAATATGTGCATCATATTAAACGAATGACGTTATCGGAAACGTCTTCGATACAGCCAAAGGTCAAAATTGTTTATTGTGTACGTAAGGTAAATACGTAGTATTTAAACTGAAAACAGAACAGAACAAGATGGATTACAAATGAACAAATTGTTAAACATGTAATCATTAATTGAACTATTCTAACTTTCTCGATTCATCAAACGTACACGCAAACACATGTCTATATTATATGTTATGCTTAATGTTAAAATGCAATAGCTTCATCATCACAATAAAAAACACACACAAAATGACAAGCATAAGATGCAATGCAACTTAAAGACGGATGCTTTATTTATAAAATACCCATGGAGTTCGGAAAATGGAGTGCATAATCATCGAAATCGCATAGTACTTAATAACAATATTATGTACGGGCGATGTTCTTGTTGTTTTGTTTTATCAATAATAACGATAATGGGTTATGGAGATTAACCATATTCTACAATAAAATATAATCTGTGTATTTGAGGTTAATAGCGCATGTAAAGCACCACCATGGTTATGTATTTCTGTTTTATTATTGACCTGACGTTATATTTTGCAATTTAGGAATTAAAAAATCATTAACGTAAATAAGTATATACAAAGAAACCGAAAATGGTATTAACTTAAGTAGGCGCGGTTTGATGTTTTAATTTGAATACTCCTCGTACAAAAGCAATCCACAAATTTGAAAAAGAAAGGGTAAATATAATGTTAGGTTCTTCTATAATATGTACCTATAACAAAACAAATTAATCTATGTGCTAAAATTCTTAATAACAATTTTCTTCGTAGCGGTAGGCTGATAGAGACAGGTTGCAAACCAAGATAAGTTTCCGTTATCGTTTGAACACATTTGCACCGAAAAGCATACTTTAATTTGCCATAAGACATTGTATAACACATAATGTTTGCAATATCAATATTTATTACTATATAAGCACTTTTTCGCCATTCTGATGTTCGGCAACTAAACAGCTCAGTCTTTACGTCCTGTTGGTTTAATTTATACGCATCCATAATATGACCGCGTCATGCAAAAATAGGTTTTATGCCATTTTCGGGCAGCGTAGTTCCAGACCAGCATGTGCAGTCGCGCAATCTGATAAGGAGCTACTTTGTCTGCTAATGAAACCACAAAACCTTGCGTGCCTTTATAGTGGAAAGTGTAGCTCCTGATCAGACTGCTTGATTGCAAGACGCGGCTACATTTGCATTTACGTGATAACAAAGGCTCTCATGAGTCACAGTTGATTTGTCCGTTTTTATTGAATACACATTTCTTCTTCGTACACCACTAAGAACAGTGTATAAAATCGCACATGTCCATACATTATTCACTTCAATCAAAATGAGGAAACAAGTTAAATAACATAACCGTTTGTATTCCAGAATACTCAAGCAATCAAATGAATAATGAACGCATACGGACGAATAACATACTGTTTGAGAGGTAATTCGTTCTGAAATATTGGTCCCAAGAGTCATTTTTGTGCGAAAACAAAACCGCATTCATTCGGCTTAGTCATCTTTGTATCGTTTTCCTGTCACACAGTCGTTTTATCTCTGTGTACTGCTATGTTTAGATTTAACAGATGAAACAGACGAAACATAAGGTGCTATTCAATGTGTCGATCACTGACTGCTGTTGATTAAATACACATATTGTTATTTATAACTGTATATATTTATTCAATATTGAGCTGAGAAAATGTAAGGATCACATCACGTATAATTGTTTACACGTACATGTATGCAAACTTGATGTTTCATTCAATGCCTGTCACAGGAAATTTGGAACCCGCAGGTGCAATTTATAAGCAGGGTGTTTGGAAACGGCGTACTTGCAAACTTTTATTTTATTTTATTTGATGTAAGAGTTATCCAATCGTAAAAAGACATTTTGATAACACTTGTTGGTATTTTTGAATATGGAAATAATTAGACTCAAGAAACATTATCAGATTATACTTTATTGTTTATATCAACTAGTGACAAATTGATTATGCAATACAGAACATACAACACAACATTTAACATAAAGTTAATGAAGCCAGGGTAACGTTTAACTTTAGAACAATGAAAGATTAATGACATTGAATGTTACCCTCCCCCCACACCCGCTGGATATAAAACATTGCTCACTCGACTTTTATAATATGGTAATAATTAACCTAATGTTTTATATGTTAAAGATAATACAACATGTTACAGTCTCAACGATATCCAAAATAATTATTTCATGTCATCTAGATCATTCGTTCTTAATGCACATGTAACAGTATGATAAGTAAGCCTCTTTCTTGGATAAGATCAATGAAATACACAGACAAACACATCGCAGTGAGAAGGAATGCGTGTCAGATATCTAAGGAACATTCCATCAGGTATGTGGGTCTCAGCAGGAGTGATGCATCTCAAATATTAAATATAAACCACACTGCATACATATATTTATGTTTTTGCTTGATAATCAATGCATACGTCTATGTACATTCAATATCTTTTAGCACATTCCTGATCAAAATATAGATCAAAAAAATAAGCAATCACTCGAGTTAAGGTAACAAATATATTGATCACCAACTAAAAACAAAAATGAACAAATACACATTATAAGCACTAAGAATGCATTTTCGTGGTTTGTAAAGGCAATGCGTTCGCAAATAAAATAAAAAGAGTGTTAATAAGGTTTGTATTTCACCAACATAATAATTATAACAGTCTGAAATATATAAAAACTAACCAATAATCACTTTCTTACTTTTCATTGCCAAATGCCCTGAGAAAAACTGTAGCTATAGTGCGTTTATTTCTTTACACATGTCGCACATTCATACACATTATCTTTTTTTACTTCAATTCTTGGAGCCTAGGAAGCGTGATTAAATGATACGCGTTTGTTTTCTGTTTGTGATTGTCATTCATACAAATGCGAATGTGGAGTTCAGGTATCGGCTCAATTTTTTAATATAGCGCGTGCTCGGTATGTGTTAGCTTCGACAAATATTATTGGACAGTAAGCAATGGATGATTTTCTTCCGTGTTTGCATTCCCGTTTGAAAGTGATTAAATTAGCCCTTACAAATTTACTTGCACTAGTAATGGATATGTATCGGAAATGAACACTATAATTAAGTAAACAATATTTGTAACATGAATTTTAATAACCGAATGAAATACTTTGTAAAACATTATGCTTAGAAAAAAAATCTGTTTCTGTTCCATAAATGACAAGTGTTACATGATTGAAGTGTACTATGCCCATGTTGTGTATATAACGAATACAAAGTATATTAAATATATTAACGGATATATATCATAAATATATAACCATTACATTATATTTAGTACATATTTCAGTTCTAAAACAGCACATTCTAAAAATATTAACAAACCTTGATATTAACCCGTTGAATAAAACCAAAAAGCGACAGCGAAAGTAAGTCTTAATTTCAATACAGCAAAATCCCAACAAAATTAGAAACAATATTCCATTAAATACTAATAAATAGTCGTTTGGAAGAGGCTTTAATATTTGTTTGGCAAATATATACATTGTAAAGACGCGTCATTCAAGAAGAATGTACATGTACTTATATTTCCATCAAACAACATGTGCACAGCCATATCAAAATATAAAATGCCATTAAACGACTATTTACTTGTATTTACATGTGGTTACCGGCCGATAAACAAAACAGGAATCTTCATCAAAATATGTATGTATGACAGAATCTGTTAAATTGTATCTCACAAATGCAAATGGGTTTACATAACCTGCAATATCTATAAGCAGTGTTGGCAGTTTATTTAGCCAAATGTAAGCACACATAAACACGCATTCCTTTGAGGACCTTTGATTTTGAGGTCCCAAATCACGGACGAGTATGCTAGAAAGTATAAATTCAAATGTTTATATTAATATCAACGATGGTGATTGAAAACAAAACATCTTGTAAATGTTTATTTAAACGCACTTTACAAAAAACCTATGTGTATGTTCATTTTGTGAGAATTGTTATATAACATAGTACATTTAATATTGTTTGTTTTCAACAATTAAAAGAACGGTTTTATACAGTACTCGTTCATAACAACGGTTGCAAAGAGCTTAGAATTACAAACTTAAATAGCATTTTAATAACTTGAAACGCTCAGATTATTTGAAATATATGTCTTTGAAATAGGTTGTGTTAAATGCAAGATACAACTCTTATGATTATGTATAAACAGTCTAGTCTGGTCGACATCAAAACACATATTTATACTTACACATATAATTTTAAACCGTTTCTGGAATCTGTTTCCGCTTTGTCTTGCTCTGCTAGATTGGTATTTCAGCATTCACTTGATGCGTTAAAACACGTGGATGTTTGTATGGCGTATGTTTGCATTCCAT
This sequence comes from Dreissena rostriformis, assembly GCA_007657795.1. Classification (NCBI taxonomy): domain Eukaryota; kingdom Metazoa; phylum Mollusca; class Bivalvia; order Myida; family Dreissenidae; genus Dreissena; species Dreissena rostriformis. The sequence continues at coordinate 14,476 of VMBQ01001992.1, forward strand.
TGTGTGTAACTGGTGTAATCAGGATTTTGATAAATACCTAGACCGATAATAAAAGAACATTTTTTTAACTAGAACAAACACTTGTAAGTGTAATGCACACGGTCGAAACCCATCATAGCGCTGCGATAGTGTTTCAACTTATACGAATTCTTTAAAGCAAGTATCTACGATTTAAATATCGAACTTTTTATTTTCAAAATGTTTAACCATCAGATATAAATGAGCGAAAAATGTTTAATAAAAATAATAAACGATCTCTTTATCGTATCATAAATCAAATCATGTATTAAGATCTAGTCAGCGCCGATACTGACACGTTTATTCGTATTAATTGCAGAACCGAAAGTGTTGCTATGTTTCGTATGAAAGAATCTGCACAGACTAATGGGGATTACCCAACAAGGCACACGGCTTAGGTTAATGAAGACGAAATTTTCATTTTCAATTGAGTAAAACTTTTTTCATTTTTTATAGTACTGCTTCTCATGAGTTTTTATTTTTTCATAGTTCTTTTTTCAATACATCAACGTTTAACCTGTTTTGCAAAAAAGGATAGTAAGATCGTATACAATCGCTTTATTCATACAAAATGCACGCTGTTAAGTATTAATCATTGTTCAATCGAAAACGGTATCAGTTTGGATTGTATTGTTCACGATGACAAAAAAGCATGCTTCTTCATCATTTGGTGTCAATGTAAATCAAAGTACTGAAAGGACTGGTGGGGCGATTTTGCTGGATTTTTGATAACCATGCACTTCACATTGAAAACTTAAAATTGCTTTATTTCAATAAAATGTGCATTAAATATATTCTAATAATTCATCAGAGGTACCAACATAATTCTGCAATATCAAAACATATTTGCGGAGAGGAGTGGTGGTTCGGGTGGCCCTTTTATCTGCAATATGGGCAAAAAGTATACTATTTTAGTGGAATGTGACCAATATTCGACCCAAAAACCGTCAAATTGAGGTCATAAAAATGATAAGACTTTAAGGGGTTTTCTTGCTATTTAAAAAAGGCCGCAAAACGGACCCGATTCCAAACCAAACGGACCCGATCCCAAAAAACGGGTTTTCCCCATCAGCTATTATAACTTTTTTTTCAATTTTAGAAGAAATAAGGTATTAAAAAAAAATATCGTTCGCGGGTATCTTTTTTCACCCGCATGTTTTACACACTCGTTGTGCTACAAACACCCTTAGATTGTAACCGTTTGACATCATCAGCTTACAGCGCGCGTTCCATCAATGGCAACATCGTTTCACTATGGCATTAGCACCATGTTCAATTGAGTCCTGATGTGGTCTGGTAAGATAGATTTAACAAGATACAAAATGCTCTTTTTTTGTATTTTTGTGGTACAATTTATTCAACACATGCCCATGTACCATGTAAGTGTTCGTGTGTCGTATGGATATACATGTATATCGTTGCGGGAAATTAAAATGGAATATATTGTACCACAAACAAATCAAAAATAGCATTTTGTATCTTGTTAAATCAATGATACCAGATCACATCTAGCGTTGCAATTTTGGCTATTGGTACGAGGAAAACGTTTTTTTAATGGGTAACCTTTATTCTGCGAAATAGTTTACGAAATATTCGTTTATTTTAAGTGTTCATGGCTTTAAGGAATTGGCCATGGGATATGTTAGGCGAATAAGTGTATTGTAGCGCGTCTATCAATAGGCATGTATTTAAATTTATAGCATATCACATGTTCGATTCACGTGCACAGACAATTCTAAAATGCAATTAAATACTATTTATTTTGTTTATATTAGGGTACCTGCCGATATACCATACACGATTGTTAATCAAAATCTATTTGTACGAGAGAATCTGTTTTTTCACACTTGCAAGTGGGTATAAAGATCCTGTAATCACTCTTTCAATTATATAGTATTGAATGCTAACTCAGCCTGATGTTAGCACATCTTAGCACTTATACCACGGATTTTAAGAAATATAGTAAGCAATGAAACTCCAGAAGCTCCATCATGAGAGAAATTCTTGTTCTGGTCCACTAATTTGTTTACTGAACAGCAACGAATCTCTCCCGATTAAATAGCACATTTAGTGAATAGATACTGCGTTTGTCTGTTATGTCTGACTACACGCAGGCATATGAATAACAGCATTACAATGTTCATTTGCTAACGTTGTTGCTTGGACATTGTGAAACAGAGGAAAAACAGTTTTCCATAACGTTGGAATACTGAAAACACCAAACACAACGTTAATTACATAATAATGTCAGTTTACTTCCTTAATTGAACTAGGTATCTATCTATATAAGCATTTTGATTTGCAAAATTACGATCTACACATTTTTCTCCCTTCACATACATTACGTATAAAACAGAGCAACGACATTAACTAGATGCCTTTTGCTCTTACATCAATGTTTTCAAATGTGGAAAACATGCAAATACTTTTCTATTTTGGTGCGTATCTTTCGAATTATACATATTATGTAAAGAATTTTGAATTGATGGATACAAAACTCCTCATTGTTATTCTTTGATATTGCTTTGATATCGCTGCATAAATAAAAAAAAAACGTACAACAAATACGAAACAAAATTCAATTACAGTAAATCCCAAATAGTTGTGTTTATCAGATCAAAGAAAAATATTTATGTTGTTACAGTGTATGTTGTTGATATGGTGATTGTAGTAAGTGTATAATACATTTTTATATCATAATCATGTATTCACATTTAATTATATAATTGTGCACAGTCATGTATTTATATCGAAGTACGGGAACTCGAATTCAATGCTTTATCCCGATAGTGTATGCATGCATGTTCAACTCTACTTTATCAACTTAATGTAAATCCGTGGAGATACTATTTGGGTATAGCAGTCTATCAAATAACGCCATCGGACAATGTGTCCGCAGATCTTCATCATTCTACTGTAAATGACAACTAAAGTAATGTCTACTTAAATGTGTTCCACACGTGTAGAATAACAGCGCAATGGTGATCAGGACTGCAATATGTGTCACGTAAATTTATTTTCTACGTATTAATAGTGTTATAAGACAGTGTGGTAAGACAACGTAATTGAGGCTCTGGCCTTTGGGGAAAGTCTTCTATTGAGTATATTGTGTCACGCACCACAAATCCATTTGGAGCAGAACAAATCACTGAATCCCCTTTTACCATTGAAAGTAGCCATGCTGAGTACATGCTTAAAGCAATTGATATCCGAACAAGTTCACTTGTCGTACGTCTTTGTTTGTAATTGGCTGGACATAAGTGTACATAAGTGTACTAAATGAAAGGAATTACACCGTCAGCTACACTTCATCCGGTAACACTTGAGCAGTGAGCACTAAGAAAATTACACACAAATGCGGAACAATAAAAGTATTTAACTTTGAGTGCATATTTAACAATAAAAGTGCAAGTATATGAGTATCAATGAATAGTAACCGTGTTCAGTTGTCTTTGTTAAGCCGTGTTATTAAACAAAAACTTAATATGACACCTATGTAGTCTTTTTTACATTTAACTATATATATATATATACCGTATACATTTTGATAGCCTTACTAAATATATGTATAAATAAGTAGAATCCATGAATGGTCAATATTAGTGTAAGTATACTACGAACTGTATTCCTTACGGACAGAAGACTTAGCATACATCGCATTTACAAGATAGGTCATGTACGTCCATGTTGTCCTCGCTAGTTCTAGATAATGTGTTCACATAAAGCTAAAACAATGGCTAGTCTATAGTGTTCATAAAAAAATACCCGACAATTGTTTTAACACTTTAAGCAAATTGGCTGATTATAAGTGTCAAAAAGCTTCTTCATGTGGGTATGCACTGCAATGCAGCAAGTATTGTTACTTACACATCACTTCGTGTTCAATAATAAAGCATTAATAAAGCACAGTATGTTGTTTGTTGGCTATATCACCGAACTTGCATTTCGTCCATGTATACATCTGTTTGAACGCTATTTTTTTCAATATATATATTGTTTTATTATCTTATATGTGCTACCGAGGATTTTAAAGTGTTTATGCATAATGTTACAGGTAACAGATCCTTAATATTAACCGTGGTCTGTCCAGGTACTGTTTATTGTCTTCTCCTTTATTGTGCTATCAGTTTATGCTATTTGCTCCATCTGTTCAAAACAATATTTTAAAAACACCAGTTTCCGTATGCCCGAGTAGTATAACGCTCTTCTTTTCTTCATTATGTATAACTTTAACAGTATTATTTTACCATTATTATACACATAATTCGCAACTGTGTACCGAACATGTAGGAGCAATTCTGACATTACGATATCGTTTTTACAGCCTCTAACTATTGATAGAACAGAGACTTGATATAAGCCTAAGGCTTCCGTCTCAGTCCTGTTGAGTTACATCAAATGACAAAGTTATGTGTTGAGTAATTATTTAAGCATATGCGCAGCTATTTACTCATTTTGTAATTTTAATTTATTTATAATGTGCGAAACGTTGAAAAATGTTCCACATATGCATGTTTTCTTACGCGTGCATGTGAAATGTAATTAAATGAATAGTTTTAAAATAATTGTTACATGAACAGATTGTGTATAAGTAATATTAATTATTTTCACTATTGTCAATAATCACGCAGTTCGTTTTTCTGATATCATATCTGATATATCATACAAAACTATATGACGTCAACTTTATTAATAATATTTGAAGAAATAACAACAGCTTTAGTCATAAAAATCAACGAATTAATGTGATAGTATGTATCTTGTTACTACAGTGCGAGTATCCATAGAACAAAAGCATCCATAATAACAGTTTTGCGTGTGCATACATGATGGTTTTGGCAACCGCTTTTGGATGTTTTAACGCTATTTAACAACTGTTACTTAGCTATAAGTTGCTTAGGTTGTATTAAAATACACTATAAACGACAGCTGCTTTTGATTATATTGACTATTATTATTGAGCATAAACAGCCAAGCAATGAGATCAGGAATTTTATGAGCAATATATCCTGATCACCTTTTCTTCCGAAATGTTATATATTAATAATGGTTTTTGGTCTTGACAACTCGAATGTGTTTAGTTGATACGTATTAAAGTACGTTCATCATTTCTCAGAAAGGTACAAATATGTTGCTCTAGTGGACATAAATAACCGTTCATAAAATAACAAATAAATTGTAAACAAATCATATACTGTGTTATTGTTATTTATTTAAAATACCAACGATATAAGGTTTATTTGAATCTACATTTATGCGTCGTATGATTAGTATTGATTATTATTTGTACTGTAAATATGAAAGTGCAGTATCATCTTATTAGTATTTCCTTTCGTCTCTTGGCCATCTCATGGCACAGCCGATTTACATCAACATGTTAACAGAGCACGTATTGTTCGTTTTATAAACGTGATATAATGTTAAAGAAATATTTACACTATTGTGTCGATTTCGGTGACTGCCAGGCTCTGAAACTATCAATGTTTATGAATCTTCGCTTAATATTTCATCCATATTTAACAAGACAAAGTCCAAATTGATTGACCATTTACAATACATATTCAAGATCAGACAAGAAGTATATGAAGCGCCTACATCAGCTTAGATTACATTTTAGCCTCGCTCTGTGAAAAGGGGGTTCGATGCATTTGCGTAAAGTGTCGTCCCAGATAATCCTGTGCAGTCCGCTCAGTCTAATCAGGGACGGCACTGTCCGCTTGTATGATAAATTCGTCTAAAGAAAGTATCTTCTAAGAAAAAATCCAGTTTCAGCGAAAAGCGTCATCCCTGATTAGCCTTTGCGGACTGCACAGGCTAATATGGGACAACACGTTACGCCCATGCATTTAACCTCGTTGTCATAGAGTTAGGTTCATTTCGAGCATTTGTGTTCCGGCTGACAAGAGTCTTATGCGTTTTCCACCCGACTCTACAGTACGAGTAAAGTTATAATCCATATTATGGTTTGATCGGCACATATTTTCGAACGCTGTTAAACAAATATCACATCTCCGGATATTCAGAGGATAAGTTTATTTTTAGTTCAAGTTGCGTCTGCCAATGTTTCATGCGAGGCTGTGCTTTAAGCCCAAACACAATTTAAGATTATCTGCGTGTTCATGTTATAATTGTAAAATAAAACCATTATTAAGAATGTAAGATTTAATATAATTACGGTCATAAGCGTGTATTTAATTTACAGTTTATGCAGTTATACAAAGGTTTATCAAAACTAGCCTTATAGTATGCTCAGCTCAATCGCGAGAACATACATATCTATAATATGTTAGTGTTGGAATACGTATCATTAATGTTCATTTTGCCAATGCAATAATTCAACTAGTCTAGTAACTTAACACTTGCGTTTAAGTCAAGTTGAATGAATATTTACACAAAACAGCATTTGACGGAGTTCTATTTCACCGTTATTTGCAAACATGTTAACAAAAACATCTCATCTATGGCAATGTAATTTGAGTTCCTTTATATGTAATAATGTAATGCTGATACATATAAGCGGTTAGGGTGGGCTTTGCCCGTACTTATAAGGAAAGTGAGTTGTTTAGGTTCGTCCACAAAGATTTAATATTTTACTTGTCTACATAAATTATAAACAAGATTAAAAAGTTAAAGTTTCGATTTAATATTACCTAACAACATATTTTAAAGCAATATAACTAAAATACAAACACAAACATGTATGTTATTAACGACACACTATAACATATATACAATTTACAAACGCACCATAACATTAATTATGGTATACCATTACGTTTTAACATATACATACAATACACTGAATACAGTGATTTTGCGGCATGTAAGAGGAATGGCTGATTAAAATAGTATTGTTTGAAAATGTTCACTTTGGGTCTATACGCTTGTCTATTTAACAAGATATTCCTTGTTAACAATATATTGCCCTGCTGCCAACGGCTTTCTGTTCATTTTTACGTCGGATACACGAAATCACTGGGAATCAATGTCGTTAAGCACGAATGTCTCAGAACACAGAGCTTTACCGTTAACTGTGGGACTGTAGTCCGATGTCGTTGCTCTGTTATAAGATTTTCTCCTTTTCGAAAAATTTGCCCACTTAAGTAAGTCTTTGAATGCTCTTCTAAAATATACCCCAGTTACATAATAAATAATGAAATATGACGCGTAATTGAAAAGGCATATTTCTTCAACGATTTTGCGTATGGTAAGGTACAGGAAATATGATTTCCATGTGGGGTCATTCGCCCGTTTGACAAGTCTTAAATATGGGTCCCCTTGTGGAATAGATGTCTGTACAGCGTAAACAATTGTCGCTGGAAGCAGTGTAAATATGAAATAAAATGAGACACATAACAACGTTGTTGTCGAGGCCGGATTGGACCCCGGTCCATGCGCTACACTCTGGATCTGAATGCGCTTTATTTCCCCCATCACTAACACGTTAATAACGAGGCAAGCGACGGGGATGACAATAAATAGCAACGTCTCCGTCACCCATGTCCATACAGTGTGAAACCCGATTGCGGACGGACGGAAGACGCAACCGTAGACGTCATCAAACGCCCAAATATAAACCTGCACAAGTCCCAAAGCGACCGAAGTGAAGGACAACAGCCAATCACGATCTTTGCACAGGTTACAGTACAATATTTCTCTTTCACAAAAGGATGGCAGACGGCAATATATCGCTCGGTGGTAAATCCCAATACAAGCATTGGTACCTGAAATTATTGGGTATGTATTTAAGTATGCATGTTTTTTAAGCTAAAACTAATATAACATTCGGTACATTGTTATTAAGCCTAAGATTACAAATGGAATTGCTACAAGAAAATATGCACGATATATATCATATCAATTGGTGGGAAAATGTATACCCAGAAGTCGGATTTCGTAAATCATATGGCATGGAAGAATAAACTTGCAGTTGTAAGACGTAAGAAAAGAGTCATGTTTACATATGCTTGAACATTAGTAATACACCAGATGTTAATACTCAAAATGGCTCATTAGTTCGTAGCAAATTTACCATGTACTGAGGTGTTAACAAGAGGAAGTTGAATATCTCGCAGGAAACTCGCTTGTTATGCGTGTTGTAACCTCAGGCCACGTTAAGCTCGTAAATCACGTGCAACATGAGGTACAGAGTTTCAACAATTGCAAGGGAGCCAAAATAAACGGCAGAGGAATTGGAACTGCTCACTTTTCTGCAAAGAAAATGGTCATAAAAAAGGCAGATATAATGATGTTTATGTTTATTTTCTAAACAAAATCAATGTATCATATACATATAAAAATATGTTTTAAATATGAAGTGTATCGTATAATAATTATACTTAGGGATTTTTATGACACAAGTACTATTGTTGTCCATACCTGGAAAGCCATATTTTGGCCGAGATGGGATTACCGATGAAGCCAATGACGTACCAAACAGGGGTCACCACCCTGTCAATGGTTATTACATGTGGGACGGTCTGACTCAGAATCTCGAACGGAGACCAACTCTCGAACTGATTGATCGGCGCAGATCCGTTCGTACCGATGATTGGTGCAGTGGTGACATTACTACTGGAGGCGTTCATCTGAAATTGGAAGTCATTTCATGAAAACTCTTTTTTTAACGTGAATAATCAGTGGCCTAAGGAATACAAGTACAAATCAAAATAAATAATTCACCTTCTTGACATTCAAGCGCAATTTCTAACGTACAATGTTCTTTAAAATTGATAAACATGTATGTGAACAGATTCATTAACATTCACATTCATAAAAGAAAATTACATTTGGTCAAATAAAAGAGGCCCTTGAATTCTAAATCAAAAAGAATCAAATGGTAAAACAAACAATGATGTTGTAACTACGTGAACAGTGATGTTGTGTCTACGTACAATAAAACTATATTTACCCAGCAATAAGAAAACATGCCAGGCTTAATCAGTTTCTGATCCGAACAGAGTCCTTTGATAAAAGGCAAATGTGTTAAGTGATATTTCTGATAACACACTAAGAGATTACCCACATAACTTTAAGCCGAATTTCATAATGATCGACGCATTTCATGTAATTTACCATGTACATGATAAATAAAACTAGTCCTGTCCCTGTGTCAACCGGGATTAAGACAAGTGGGTACAGTATCGTTCTAGATAAACCTGAAGAGTCCGCACATTATTGACAGGGACGACGCTCTCCAGCTTTATGGATTTGTTCGCTTAAAGAAAGTCAATTCTTAACCCTTTAAGCGCTGGAACCGAATTGTAAAGGCCTTTGCAAACAGTTTGGATCCAGATGAGACGCCACAGAACGTGGCGTCTCATCAGGATCCAAACTGTTTGCCATTCTGATAGTAGTCTTTGAAAAAAATCAAAGAAAATGCTAATTTTAGAAATTCAGCAGACGACATTTTAGCAGACGACAAATTTCCCAGCATGCAAAGGGTTAACAAAAAGCCAGTCTAAGCGGAACAAATATTGCCAGCTTAGCCTGTTCGGACGGCAGCTCCTAACCTGGGACGATTCTTTACGCACATGCATGAAGCGTTTTGCGAGTGACCGGCTTTAATGTTCTCTATGAATTATTTTTTTTAAATATCTATTTAGGCATCATCCGAAAGCCATTAATTTATCTCTGGTCATAATCCGAACGTCACTTATTTATGATAAGAGACAAATATCATGCATAGACAAATAATAACCAATCTTTGGAATTGATGTAACCGCTTTAGAAAGGTCAATTTGTCGTCGTTTTATTCAATCCCAATAACAAACACTTGATGAAAGTCGAGAACAAACTGTAAACTAATCTTATGAATGTAATGTTCTTGCAATGTAATTTGATTGCGATACTTGTAAAATGTCAATGATATAATTATATTATATTTTTGTGTGCAACTAATACCCAATTATAATTATGAATATATAGTTTGTTGCTTACCATTTAGCGTTTCAATGCAACACATTATATTATCAAGGCGAGGCCCCTGATTTATAGCAAGTGACATTTTGCCTTATTATTTGACTTAACGGACGCAAATATGACAAAATACTTGTTCATTTTAGACCGGTCTTTGCGATAATAAAATAATGAAAAAAATCATTTAAAAGTTGTTTGAGAATAAAGTTTCGATAACAAATCCAGTCGGATGCAAGTATGTTCTAGATAATTGTTAGTGTATGTTAGTAAGAAATCCACAATATATATTTGACGGAGATTAATTTGTAGACGTCATTATGTAATTTTTGCATTATCTGGGATATTATTAAGCAATGCATTTGTGAAAACTTTACAACCAATACGTAAACATATCTATTCAATATTGAATATAGGATGATGACTTAATTAATTAAGTATTATGCACAACTATTTATATTATTCATCACAAAATCAATAGCTAAGTTATTGTGTTATCTATAGTAGACGTCATTTGCAAATTGGCTTACTTTGCTGTTCCTGAATATCTATATTCATTTTATAACTAGGACTCCACCATATGTTAAAACACACATAATGCCTTTGTTCATTAGTGTAGCGTTCATTCCAGTATAACTGAACTTCATTCATCTCCAACCTGTTCTAAATGTCCATTCACCATATTTATTCATCATCCGACACATAGGTTTTTCTTGATAACAAGTTATAACTCAATAGTGTAGTCGCATTAAATACGAAAGAATAATGCAGCAACATATACCAATGCATGAGAAAGAAAGAAACATGTAAATATAATAAAGCCCGTTGATTTCACTTAATGTACAAAATGCTAATGCAACATTGTAAATGTTTGTAATAACGCTTGTTAAAGGCATAAGATTTTAAACGGAATTAGTTACAAATGTATTATTCATTAGTTTGCGATATTTATAAAAATACATGTTATTTTTATGTATGTGTGTGTTTTGGGTTCCGATAAAGCCATCATATGAGTCCTTGTCAAAGCAAATTAAGGTACATAATAATCAAAATATTATTGCTATTACCAATATTATAATTAAACTTATACGTATTATTATTATTATTATCAACATCATCATCATTATTCAATTGTATGATTTGTCTTTTTAGTATTATTATTATTATTGATACGAGTATCATTATTAATATTAAGAGTAGTCGTAGAAAAAGTACTGGCTATTATTCCGTTTCAGACAAATAGGTTTAATATTAGCCATAACCAAGATAGAACAAGAAACGATTAAGAAGAAATACATATAACCTATTTTAATAAAGAATAGTGTAGCTTGTTTTTGTTATAGTTTTATACGTTCTATTTTACTTTCGTCAACAAAATCCAAATATGCGTACATGCAATCTCGTTATCTTTCCATCAAACACTAATTGATTATATAGCACACACCGTTTTGCTTTTCGTTGCAAGCTAGTCCACTGCCCGCATCTGAATAACGGATGAAAGCGCTCGACGGTTATTTTATACTCAGAGCGAATATTAATGTCTACTTGAAATGGATAATACTAATACTAGCATTGTGTTTAACTTGTAATGTCGTCCTTCTCGAATCAAAACAATATATATAAAACAATAATAACAATTACGTATAAATATGTGACGTTATATGGCGGCGTCACACGACGTCGCGCCGAATTCCCAACATTCTCCGGGCCGCGAAATGTTAATAAGAACGTACAACAATATGATTATTTAAATAAAATAATTTAATCTACTGATACTTTTGAAATGTAAAATGTACATAACACTGGAAAGAGTTTAACACTTGATTGAACAATTAAAAGTCAGTTGGCGTCACATTAACTTCTAGCGGGTATAGTTTTACAATAGGTGATTCCACCTGATGTACGTAGGCGCGCGGCCCTCGTCAACCCATCATTTCCGGTGATAAGCTCGTCTACCAAAGCCAGAGTCCACTGCAGTCGCGGTTTGAAGTCGCCCTGCACAAATGTCGCCCAAGCGTATCGTCTGATGGTTGTTGCCGCCTTTCGTCTGGAATTCCCGCAGTGACGTCAGATATTCGTGAGTCAATCGGTGACGGTACTGTTCGATAAGACGCACGTGAGCCAGTGCGCGTTGTGTGATATAACGGCGTGTAACGTTGGGGAATGAACTATCACCAACGGCTTTAGCGTCACTGTATGGTAGTCCAGTCAGTCTTCTTCCATGGAGTAGATGCGCTGGTGTGAGTGGTTCTGGATCATCTCGACCGGAAGAGACGTATGTAATCGGTCTGTCATTCATGTTTTCAGGAGTCGAACAACTGTTAGCCTCTTGTTCGATCACGGAAGCGAAGGCGGAAGTGACGTTAGGTTCCTATAGTNGCCGATTCGTAGCTGTCCCAAAACGATTGCACGTTAAAATATCGCCGTTAAATGTCATGAGGCGCAGCTTCGGAAGCTGGTGAAAATACATACTCTGCTGGGTTGGTTGCATTAAGTTGGTGTCAGCGATGGTCGTTTCGACTTGACGGGGTTGATGATGGGCCGGAAGCGACGACTGATTAACGTTCTCGGATGATGCCGGTAGGGTAGTTAACTGCAGAGACGCGTGTTGTTCTTCCTCCACGCTTCGATAACGTGTATTGCGTATCTCGGGTAGCTGCATAACGGACATCGACAGACTACTATCATGGACGGCTGTACTACTTGAAGATGGGTGCTCACGCAGATTTTGACGATATCTCCGAAGCTTCGCTTCCATGTCAAAAACGTACATCTGCGAGTCCAACAGCTCGTCTGGTGTCGACTCCGCGTCTGAGAGTGCGATTATTTTCTCATTTAAACCTCGTATAATCTCCAACTGGTTCTCTATTGCAACGATGGTTGGTTGAAACTGCAATTTGTCGTTTTCTTCAAATCTTTCGATCAATCGCTCGATTACTTTCTGAATTCCTAGTCTCTGTCCCTTTAACTTATCTGTATTTGTTGACGGCATCCTTAGTTTTTAGTCACGGCATCAAAAGTCTACTTGAAATGGATAATACTAATACTAGCGTTGTGTTTAACTTGTAATGTCGTCCTTCTCGAATCAAAACAATATATATATAAAAATAATAGCAATGACGTACATATATGTGAAGTTATATGGCGGCGTCACACGACGTCGCGCCAAATTCCCAACAATTATATTGCTATCCACGCGTACTGGATTGTGTAGGCAGCTCCATTGGTTTAATGTTTCAGATGTCAATAGTTGCAGGGCTGTCACATCTCATAATCACATCTCATAAATTTGTTTGTGAAAATGCAGACATCATGTTTTAATATCCACCTCGGGACATTAATGAACACAGCATTGAAATCGCGTTAAATCGCGTACGCATTATGTTAAATGCTAGATTACACTTTTATTATTACTATAGATCGAAATGTGCATAACTTACATCGATATTTGCCCAATATCTGAGCTTTTTGAATAGTGACTGTAATTTTAAAGTTAATAGACAAAACTAAAGACATCATTTGACTCATTATTAGTTTATGAAATATGCGCATGTTTCTAAGTCAACATATCCAAAGCAAAATAAGCAAAATCCATTATTCAATATTTATAAACAGTCAAACGACATACATGGGACTTATTTTAAAATATTGTCAATTTCAAATACATCAACGTTAATTGTCCCTGAATTAACGCGTCAGCATAAACTCATACCATATTTATATTGTTTCGGTTATGAAAAACGTGCGTATAAATAGCAAACTAATTACTTGTACGATTACTATTTGCTTATTACTTCCAGCTTTTATACACAAAATATCCTTATTATTACAGAAGGGACGTAATTCCTTGATAAATCAATGGAGCAGAAAAACCTGTCACTGTTAGCATGCTCGGCTAACAAAGATCTTGCATATAAGGTTTAAACAAATTCAGATCATTAGTTCATGTGAGTTTGCGCGAAAGCGATACATTATTTCAACAGTCTCATATTTGTAATTAAAGGTCAGGAACTCGCTGTTAAAATGTTGAATGCAACATATAACGTTAAATCAAATTCGGGTCGTTCGTTTTTACGATCTCGCGTAGCTAAGAAGTACGGGCGAATTACGGTCGAAGGAAGATCAGACGGGCCGACGATGAATGATGGATATAATACTGTCTAGAGACAACTCATTTCAACGGTAACCCAAATCTTTTCTTTCGATGACTATAAACAACTCGGTTCAGTTATTTTGATTACAAAATTGTTCACCAATTTCAGGGACACGATAATCTCATTAATGTTTTGGCCTGATACAGCGTTTACGGTCAATACGGAATGATATGTGTGGACGCCATTGTGGAAACACTAATGATACAAATGTGTCTTCATAGTTATACTCAAACTTAAAATGACAGGCACATACATTAAAGTGATGGTGATTGTCTTCCGAATTACAAGTGTAACTTAGGGCCGGTCTAGTTTGCTTACGATTTGCTTTCCTTGAACTAGTCGGTTAATTGGCTGTAGTGAATACGCATATATTATTTTATACTTATTTGACCCTATGGACATACGTCCATAAAATACCTACCTATGTTGCAGTCGCATAGCCATATCATTAGAGGAAATTCGGGGTACTATTAATTTGGACTACCTTGTGTTAAAACACGACCTTAATTACTTGATAATGTTAATGTTACATGTAAAAAAAAAATAACTTTATGAGAGAATGAGAAGGCATATCGTCGAACCCCGTTGACTTCCTCAGCTTTAGTTCGCCTCTGGCTACGTCACTGCCTTACGATTAAAAATAAATTAAAATATTTTGAAAAACGATGGCCTTTTTTGCATTTTTACATTTGCATTTTTATGTTTACTATATGAAATCCCCCGATATTTAAAATTGCAGTGGATTAACAAAAGACAGGAAAATGAATCGACAAGTAAGCTGAACGTCTGCTGTGTCAACGTTCAAATACCATTTTCAAATAGTCAGCTGACAACTTCACCATGCATAATTACAGTAAAAGTAATACTAAGAGTAAAACTTTTGACACATTTCTTACTTTATATCTTATTGAATTATTTCATTTGACATCTTTGATGAGGTAGTCATTTTCCACTTTTACAGATCTTATGAGAATATTCTCCACATTGCATGGATGTATTAGTTATAATCTGTTTAAACGTGTGTTCATTTATGCACCAAAATAATTGATTGGTGCGTAATATGCACTGAAATAGTCTGCATACATTAAAATTAATAACATTATAATTAATGAATGGAGTTCATATTGGCCTCATATTGGGCTTCAGACAGTCAACAAAGCATGATGTCCCAGGCTAATATCACTGTCTTCAACTTAATAACAATGACAAAGTGGATTCAACACATTTATTACATTAAAGTATTAACAATGCATATTCCCTCTTTTAAAGCAGATAAAAAGAGGGGGAAAAAAAACAATGTCATAAATGTTTCGTCGTTAAAGTCCTCCGGTGGGATTTGAACAAAAATATTCCTGTTATCGATTGTTCCTATGCTTCGGTAATTCTTGTATATATCTTTCATTACGATTTTATTACAACTACTAATTTTCCTCGCCTGTTGAAAGTGACTCTTATATATATTCAGTTTTTAGCGGTTCATTTTTATCTTACTTTGCTTCATAAACGAGACTGAATACATGTCAATTTTTAACAATGGACTAATAGTATTTAGAACATTCTGAAAACGGTTCTATATTTTGAATTTAACACACGTTGACCTCTTCTTATAATGATTTATTATACTGTTAACTTAATTAATGATCAATCGTTATAATATGAGCATCAGTGCCGTATTTTTGTTAAATATAAATATGTATTCAATTTGTTTGGTACTTTCCCTTACACACAACTTCTGGATATAATAAACTGATTAATAAAAATAGGTTTGGAAAATATTTACTGCATTTAATGCTAGAATTTTACATTTTTGTTTGTGCATTCAACATTTGTTATATGTCATTTTATAAGCACGCAAATATAATTTATATTCATATATTATTAAAACCTATATTGAAAAATCATTTATAAGCCGATATATAAAAAAATATTATATATATAATTATTTCACAGACCTTGTTGGGATCAAACTGCTAACATCCAGATCAAACTCACAGACAACCACTTGTTCCGGACGCCTAATTCTCTTCTATGCCTTTCGTCTACTGATGGAATTATCGGAGAAGTTTAACCAGCGTCAGATAGCTGTGGCTATTGTTTGAGGGATTCAATTATTAACCCGACATCTTGGTATAATATTTCCAGAATATTAAGCGACAAGGGCAAATAAAACAGAAATGTTGAATAGAACACACATGCAGGTAATAAGGTTAATGTTTGGCGTCCAATTACCCGGGTCATCCCGGGCTCGTTATTATCTGGTATGTCACCGTTAAGCATACCCGGATATTAATTCATTTGATGTTCCCAACGGCTTAAGCGTAGCAGGCGTTTGATATGGTCTTAAAATTGAATAAAGGCAATTACGCAAAATCATCAGTGTCTCTTATTTCTGTAAATACAATGAGCTATTTTACTAATAGAGACATGATTCTTAACACAATGTTGCAATGTATTTTTATCTCGTACCGGGTAACATGTCTCTGTGTTTGTAATGAATGTAGTTTTTTTTTGTATTGGATACTAACCATTTAATATTTCAACATGTGCATCTTGTCGTATATATACAATCTAGCTTGATAACACTAAACAATGAATAATCTTGGCTCAATAGACTATCGTCGAAAAATATGACATTTTGAAAATGCGGTCTGATTGAGCGTTCGTACTTAGTTTCCATGCAAATTGTTTGAAATTCCCGTCAATTACAAACATTTTAAAATAATTGACAAAAGCAGTGTGTTTGACACTTGTAACAACACTTTTATATAACACTTTTCCGTAGAATATCTCAAACGTATTCTTCATAATTCTCTTGTGATGCTTTTAGTAGAAGATTATCAATGATGTTTTCATTCAGGAATTCATTGAACACGCTGTCAAGGTTTAAGTGCATACTATTTTGCGGTAAATGAATGGAATTCCAGTGAACTTATACTGTTTGTAGATTTCAATATTGGTTTAGTTTAACTACTTTTTTCTTATTTTCTTTTGAAAAGAAGGTGAATACCTATTCGACTTACAACTTTAAAAATGCACTTCATAAAAGTCAGAAAAAAAATTACATAATTCAGTTTCAATAAAGTTATTCCTAATCGACAATTGTACAAGAACAAAACACTTTATCCCCTTTACCGCGGTAAGTGATGTATTTAATAATAATGTTATATCATATCGGAGTATATAGCAGGTTGATTTTAAAATGCTATTATGCGATTTTAGTGAAAGAGATTTGTTAAAAGCTATATTGATATATACGTCAATATAATTTATGTGAACCTCGGAGTGTAGCAAGTTTCGACCCTAGGGTCATGATTTTAGAAAGTTTGCAGAGAACTACTGAACAAAGTAACAACTGGGGACCTTTCGGCTTCTGAGAAGCAATTTTGATAACAGTATATATTAATAATAATGATGTTATGGAATGTCTAAGTTGAGCAGACGAAACAATATAATTCACAGCATTTGAAAGTGGCAGATATTTACCTTAAAAAGAAGTACATTTACCATTTTATATAGTCGAAAGAATCGGTACGAGCAGAATCTACAACAAGATAAACGCTACTATCGCTAATTTAAAATGCATATTTATTATTTTGTTATTGTTTAACAGGAAAATAAGAGATACATATTGTTGAATCTGAAATTAAATGCATAAAAAATGAATTTCTAATGAATTTCTAAGTTTGATTGTGAACCAATAAATAAACACTACATGAAATACATGTATGTTTTAGATGGTATAACAGTGTAGAGAGCATGTTTTACTAGGTACTTGAAAATAACGCTCAAAAGTTAATCTACGACATATAGAAGTAACTACTATCTACAGTATACTTAAAGGTGTTTGAATTAATTTATGTATGCTATAAGTTTCATCGTATTTTTATCACGCAACTGTTGTGGAGGGTTTTACAAACTTCGATGCATACTATAGGATACGGTTCTGTAACAAACTTTGAGCAAATTGAAATTAGAAAATTAGAGAACGATATTAAACTTTAAATGAGTTTTAAAAACATCTCAATATCATCATACTTACATACGTAAGAAGCTTATATTATATAACATCGTGTTTGCTACTTTTAGAATATGTGCACAATAATTAATGATAACTTGTTATGAAGCTAATTGAAAAAACAGGTTTAAGAGAACACATAATAATGAATTATTCAGCAGACGTTATACAGCAACGTGCTATGAAACGATAGTTTTTTACATGAGGAATTACTATAATAAACAAAATTGCACTAAGAATATGTACATTACAATAAATATTATATGTTTGATTTGATATAATCATATATCCATACAATTTTTCATCATTCATCAGTTGGCTAATAGTTAATACGCACTGTCGTTTAAAATGCAAAAGCATAGTTTTGTCTTTAAAAATGTAACTAATAAATTATCAACAAGTCAAATAGAAATTAGAATACTGTGTTAGTAAGTATGCAGGTTTGCTCAAAATTCACGGTTTTGCGAATTGTAAATTGGTAGATTAAATTGTCAAAGATCCATAAACCACACTATCCAACGAATTGTATCTGTTCAAACTAAATAAATATAGAGTGACAGATTGAAAGACGCATTCTTGTTTCAATTCCTCGGAGAACATATCTGCCACCACAAAACTATCATAACACCATTTGTCTTTCCTATATATTTTAGATCTTTGGAAACATAATATACGTATTTCGGGAATCAGTTTCAGAATTAAGTCCGTTACGTCCAAAGTCCAAACTACGCAACCAGATTCTGCATTCGCAAACAAAATAGCTCCGATCGCATGATATTAGTATTAATGCGCACAAACAGCTTACAGCGCGCGTTCCATCCATGGCAACGTCTTTTCACTGTGGCATTAGCACTCGAGTTACACGCAGTCCTCGTGGAAGGTGTATAGAACGACGAAATATCGTTTTTTATTATGACAAGTGCTTTTCATTCCAGTTTTGAACTTTTTCCTTACACACGAAATACATGTTGTGGTTGTCACTTTATAGACGCTAATTATACGCCATGCTTGTAGTAACATTCGGATAAGCGTTGTGGACTTCACATTGTTATATGCCATTCAAATTTACTTAGATAAAATAATGTGATCATTTCGCAAAACTTAACTTAGATATGAAATTGTAATGCAGTATTTTAACGTAAATGGATAAATAAATAGACGAGTTAATAGTTATTTTCATTAACTATAATAAACAAATAATGTGTTAACTTAAACATAATTATGCTTTTGTGTAAACAGACTCTTTATTCAAGTTAAAACAAATGCTGTGTATTCAAAATAAAGGTTTGATGTGCCAATATTTGTTAATAAAAAATCCCAATTCGGTCCACTTTGGCGGTCCACTTTGTCGATAAAAAATTCCCTATTTGACCAGACTCCTTTTCCCAAAGTGGACAGGAAAACCCCTGTGTATTAAAGTGAACTATCTAGCTGTGACTAACTGAAATTTTGTTTTAAAGGACATATTTTTAGAACTTCAGAGATGGGCATAGTTGATAGCTTAATATCTCATACAAGCCTGTATATTTTTAACTATGTTTATGCCGGCTTGATCTTCAAAGCAGATATCATTACACTCATCAAATTATATGTACAATCCCAGTGTTTCATATGTTGGTTTGCAAGAACTAAACTATAAAAATGCTTTATAGACTTCATCTGTTGTCTAAGTTAGTATTTGCATTTCAGGGGTTGTCCAAACAATATTGGTCTTGCCTGATTTTATTGGAATTTGAACTTCATTGTATTCATTTTCATGAGAATTAAAGGGATTTCTTTTATGGACAATCTGTTCTGTCAACGTTTCGCAGTTATGAATTGGCACGTACGACAATGACTTGTTTTAAAAAGCAGCATTTACTTTTAACCCCAATAGCTAAATCATATATTATGTTGACAGCATGTCACCCTTCCTTAATTCCATCTGTTTTATTCAACAAAGGTGATTGGTTGGCATCACGGTGTATAGTGTTTTTACGACCACAAAATTTGAGCAAAATCGCCCCACCAGTACTTTNATGAATTATAATGTTTTGAAATTAAATCATATCGAATCATATCACATATCATGTCATAAGAGAGAAGAAACTGCTATTTTAAGGAAATTTCAATTAATTAGACATGGACTCAAACATTGTGTTGATGATGCAACCTTAATTTCGTATAAAAATGACATCAGTATGCACGCCGTGAAATTGGATGGTATGTTACGCATTATTATTTGTGTACGAAGCCTCTATCCAGATAATCAGAAACCATAACAGTTTGTTCAATTGTCGGACAAACAAATCTGTCAGCAGTTTACTTTCAGAATTTTGAGAACTGCGTATGTAATCGCCTTCTATTAATGATGGGTTACAATTCAACATGTTTGCTATGCAATTTGTGTGAAAAAGTCCAGATAGTACAAATCAATAAATGATAATCACCAGGTGTATTATAACACAATTTTAACAATGACAAAAAACATATATCATTTGGGGCTATCACACAAACAGCATAATACATATCAGCACCTTTTGTGCAATTGGTACATGGCTTTCATAGACCCTGACTCTTGATATTATCAAATTAAAAAACTAGACAATATATCTAAGGAACTCTCGTTACCATTAGATATTCCTTTAATAAAGGCAAGTTAGATATCTTAATATTTACCAACGCGTTAGCCATTGTAGTGATTTCCCACAAATCGTTCGAAGACTTAAATATAAACTGCTAAATAATTTCCTTCACAACATTGCAATCGAGCGCTGAGAAACACAAACTGACTATTTGAAAAGAACCGCTTTTCCTTCTGTATAACGTTGATAACTGGGATTTAATAAATAACGGAAATCAGATCAGTGTTTCGGAACGTAATTAAAACGATTTTCTTTTTTAATTACAGTTAAACAGTTAATTTTAACAACGTTTTTGTCTAATTGAAAAAGGAATCATTTCTAAGTTATTACGAGTTTTGTAGAGGTCCAATATTAATGATTGTCATTTATTGTTTAATGTTTTAAGTTCAATATTTACTTTATTTTTGAGCATCCACGAAAAGACCATTATATATATATAAATGTATGACATCTTCATACGTGTGTCATGCAATAACCTTTGATTCTTTCACAATAATAAGAATAGTATTTACCTCACTTTGAACTTATAAGACACAGACATTTTACGTAAATATTTTACATTTTATTTGTTTGGTTAATAAAACGAAATACAACCAAATTCAGCCCTTTCTCTATTGATAGTGATAATTGAAAACAAGTGTATGCATACCAGTTTGCATACACCTCGCATATACGACTTGCTTTAAAACTGCTATTTCCCAAAAAGCATTTGATTCAAATATTACAGTACAAAGCTTTACATAAACAGACCATAGGTAAACGTATTATATGGATATATAATTTCGGAATACTCAAAATGTGGAATATCTTAAAACCCGACTTCATAACATGCAGTGCCTGAAAATACATGGCCTGTTTTCTATGAATCATAAAACATGGCAAAGTAAATTGTGACACTAATCACTTCAAATTAATGTATCCGGCGCATGAAATATCAATACCTCAATTGGCCTAAATTACTTAATATAAGTGATTATGTTGTACCATGTTTAACCGTAATAAAAGATTCCAATCCAATTGCAGTGGTTATTTCTTAATAAATAAAACGTGAACATTTGCATGAAAAACTTTGATCCTACAAAAGCAAGCAGTAAGCTTGTATTGCAGAATGTTTCACAACATATTACATTCTAATTTCTCCTATCCATTAGGATAATAATTATTGCGTAACACACATGAATCTCGCGTGTCTACATAAAAACAAAATCGAAATTAAGGGACGACAAATTACTTGTAAACAACGCACCTCAAAGCATACATATTTTCAATGCAACTTTCCAAGACATTACACCAGTAAATATCCTGATCGTATTGAACTACAAGCCAATATAATAAACAACGGTTAAGCATAAAAGCGGGCATACAATCTATATTAATAATTAGGACATTAGGAAACATAGCATATTGGAATAATTATGTAATTGGTCTTATATTTCTATATGTGTTATCATATGTGTTTTATTGAATATTGAATATGCTGATTATAAACGCATTTTTTACAATAAAGAGATTAATATAAAATCCGAAATATTCACGTGAACATATGCGCAAATATGACATTATTTTTAATTTCGTTACGAAATTAACGTTTGAATAATCACTTAACTCGCTTGCGTCAATATGGTGAGTGTTTTACCCTCAGACTACCCTCCGCAATCATCTACTTCATATAACCAGCTAGTTGGATATTTTGTCTATTCGCCCTACGTTTTTATAGCACATAGCAATCAGTTGACCTGTCTCATATGAATGCGCTTTTCGATCAGCATCTCATTGATGCCCTTCATAATAGTTCCACTTGACCGTTCGCAACAATGTGTTGCGTTTCCAAACTGAATATTGAAGTATTTTTCTTGATTAACGATGCTGATTACTTGTCAAAAGTTGAAGATTTCTTTCTGGTAATCAGACAATTCTGAAAATCCATTCACTATGTACTTTAAGGACATCATGCCAGTTTTATATTGTTAACTTTTATTTGTGCTCTTATTACACGTTTCTTAAAGGGACTTGTTCACGTTATGGTAAATTGACAAAATTACAAAAAAAAAATCGGATTTGCAAATTGTCATTGTAGTAATGATATTTGCGATTAAACCTTTATTCTGAACATTTATCATTCTCTAAAATATCCATTTTATACAACTTTTGACAATTTGAAAACCTGAAAATTACAAAACGTCTCAGGCGCGAAACGATATAATAATTTGGAGAGTTCTGTTGTTATCGTTATATTTTGTAAACATTACAGGGATTGCTCAGTGGTTCGAGTCCCGGTGTTGATTACTTTTTGTTTCTCTTTACTTTTTTTGTCTTCTTGTTTTATACTGGGGCTTTTTATTTCCGATGTTTAAATTTATCTGTTTAAAGCATAAAATGACAAACTTCAAAACATGCCAAAATCTGTGATCAAGTACCTTTAACAAATATATATTTATTTTCATTCTGTCATGATGACAATAACCTATTTATACGTTAGTTTACGTACAAAATTTAGTTTCAAACGCACAAATACCCACTTTATTCTTAATAGGAATTCTCAAATAAATTTTGAAGACACGTTCTATTCATAATATAAGGTTGGGATGAAACTAGAAACATTTCTGAAATAGCATTTCGTTATACAGAGAGCAGAACATTCGGTATCTTTAAGAATGGAAACAAATAAGTGCCATGTTAAATTAAACAAAAACCGTATAAGAAAAATAACAAGTATAATTTCAAATGTTTAATTCTAGTAGTTAAAGTTTTCGTTTGTTTTGTGTAATGTTCGAGTTTTATATTTATTTTAACTTATATATTGTGTTCATACTAGTAATATGCCTTGCGTAGCGAAATACACGGGATTGATGTAAAACAGGTATCAATGATTTAAATTTGAAAACGTATTTGAACATACAACATTTCTCTTTTATGCATTTCATTATTCTGTTAAAGCTCGACTTCTTTGTACTAAGAATATGCCCATAACACATGAGTTTGCATAAATGTTATTTGGTAGCGTAATGCACTTCTGATCTCACATTTAAAACGCTGCATAATTATTTATTTTCTAAAAATTCAGTAGTTGGAAATATATTATACAAACAAATATCCACAATAACCATAGCTATTAATACTGACAGATACTATACTTTGCTTATAAATAACTGTATGCGAAAGAATTAATTAAATATAGTGTGTTAATTGAGCTTTTTCTTCAAAAACGTTATTATTGTTTATTAAAATGGTTAACGAGAACAAATAATTGTTTAATTTTTGTACGTACTTTATGTTTCGTGTAAATATTTAAATACATGTAAATTTTAACCAAACTTATAAAAGGAATACACAATACAGGTCAATGAACATAATATATATAACTATATCACTGATCATATATAAAAATCACCTATTTGTTAAATACTGCTTCAGATACAAGCCATCATAATTCATTTAGAACTTTTAACTGGTTACTTTTTACATTGGAGACCAATGCACACAGCGTAATCAATCAAGTCCTTTGATACGAATGTAACATGAACTTAATCAAACATTCAACACATTATTGCAATCGTACATGCAATATCAACAGCTTTTCATCCATCTTTTCATTTTCTGTCTACATAGGTTCATTCAATGGAGATCGTTGGTTTGTAATTTATTATGGGGTAAGTGTGAGGTTCGGCTAGCCCATAGACCGGTTTAAAACCCCAATGCTTTTGAGTAACCGTTCTAAGGCGGGGATCTCAGTTTTAATCATGTATGTTTATAGTTGGTGTTCTGTTATAAAATGTCTGGATAAGTTCTCTACTAATATAGTATGTGAGGTTGCAATGTTTGCAATATTAAAGAATGGTGTGTCTTACCAAAACCATACCGGACATCATTGGTTAAATCCGAAATGTAAGTTTAATTTTGTAAACTTGTCCACACACTGTAGTGATACTTATTGTATAATAATTGCTTTAATGTTCCTTCAAAATGCTTTCAAAATGTACGTATCATTTTCTAAATAATATAACTTCATTATCGTTCATCTTCGACTTTGAACGATATAATAACATATTTCTCAGGAACATATTACATATTTTTTGAAGTCATCGTACATGTTTTTTTCTTTGATGGAACAATTTTCTATTGTAACAATTCCCTGTAACAAATTGACCTAAATTACACTCATCGATTGACCAAAATAAGAACAATTGAATTTTATTATTTAAGATTTAAATTATACCGACTGAATTACAAATAACGAAACAATGGGTTGTCTTAAAACCAGTAAGGACATTGTTAATCAACCATCATGAAGTTTAAAAACATAAACATCAAAATTAACACACTTAAATATGATTACCTTAAACTATGTATTTATATTTTTCGTTGGAAATTAGGAATAATACATGTCTGCTTTTAAATGAATCGATCGTTTCTCTGCTTGCTTGGAATCCCACCATTAGCTAACATGACTTTGCATTACAATACTGTCTGTGTGACATTCTTGGAGAGTCAACAACGGAATTAGCATTTCTCGTCATCAGAAATGCCTTTTAATAAATAATTAAGTCCACGTCTTATCCGTACTTGTACTTTATTCATAATATGTGTCAAAACTTGGTGTAAATAATGTTTATCTTTACCATGAATAAATTCAATTGTAATTAAAGCGAATTATTTATTATTAATTTTTAATTGAAAACGACGGTATAATATTAATGTCTATTTACATGTGTTTCGTTACTAATTAATTGCTAAATAGTGTGTAGTTTTTAAGGTTTAAATCTCTAATACTTTGCATTGACCATTTCAAAACAGTGGCTTTCATATTTAATTGTGTGTGTATGTGTATTATCGTATTGTATGTATTGTCCTGAATTGCCATAAATGAATGACTAGTGGATAAGAACTTCTCAACTAATAATGTTTATGTTGCTTGATGTGTCCTATAGTTTGTATTGCAAAGTCTATTGATCATTTGACTTCAATTCAAGAAACGCGGACAAGAATGTGTGTCCTGATAAAGTTTCTGGAGTTGCATTATTTCTTGATATGTGAGCAGATAAATATCATTTCCTTGACACTAATGGTGTGGTGATTTGTTGGTTAAATTCTCGTCTATGTATTACAAACATTATAGTGACCAGATATGCAACACATTTTTGTCGCCGATACATTTTACTCGTAGACGCGCCAAATTCTGTGAGAACAAAAGCGATTCTACAAGGTTATCTACAATAGCAAGTCCAAATATATAGACATATTTTATTTTGAACATAATACATAATACACACTTTTCACAGTAGTTCAGCTGCATACATTTTATGCATGTATACTGATATAAATGCACAATCCAATTAAAACATATTGTTTTACATTTTAGTTAGTTTCAAATTTGCAATGAATAAGAATCGTCTTGTTTATGCGTGTTTTGTAGTGTTTTGTTGTTGATGATTTTTGTTTGGTAAAAATGCTAAGCCATATTTTAGCACAAACATAATTCGGGTGTGTAGAAGGAAACGCAAATACCAGTAAAATACATTGACCCAAATGTTAAGGTAACAACACACCAATAAGGTCCAGATTTCCATTTATGTCATTATTCGATTATTGATTAATGGTCTGATTAATTCGAATATACTGTATTTAAACTAGTGTTTGTGTCCAATAACTTTAATATGCATTGCTTTCATGCGTTTTTGTATTTCATCATCCGCGTGCATGAATATTATTGGTTTGGTAATAAATTTCCTATCTCGCGTGTGAGATCACAGTCGTATGTTGTCACAGGATGCTACCCTGCGTGTTAAAGCGTTTGTCTCATTATTAACTCTTGATTCGATTATGAACCAAAATTATGTCAGAGATATTATACGGATAAATAATTATTAACAGTTCCGTGCAGCACAGAGATACAGTTCATATAAATAATATGTCGATGACGAAAGTGTATTTTATTGCCAACTCTTGACTTATTTATATTATAGTAAATGTGAACATATTGGTATTTAAATTTAACAAAGCCCTTTCAAGAATATATTCGTAAAATGAAATATTTTATTTTATACAAACACACAGTTAATGATTTAAATAAAATATAAATACTTTTGCATAACCAATCACTAATTTTGTAATTACAAGTGTTCGTAACAGTTTGTCAATAAACCATTCCTACTAGAAAACCTCATTATTATTCAATGATTTAATAAAATGCAATTATAGTAGTCCTACTGAAATAAATAAAGGTACGCGATGTAAATGAATAGTACTCGTAAGCTTATACGTTAATTCAATGTTCTCCACATCGTATGAACTTTTTTATTTACGTCAATTTTATAAAATGCTTAAACAAAATCTAATTGATCTAATACTGTTTTGCTCAATTCAATGCCAGTGCTAGATAACACAAAGTCAAATCATTTGTGGCGTGTTCTGAGAAAACTGGGCAAAATGCTTGTGCGTAAAGTATCATCCCAGATTAGCATGTGCAGTCCGCACAGGCTAATCCGGGACGACACTTTCCGCTTTAAGTGGATTTTTGCTAAGAAGAGACATCATTTAAACGAAAAATGTCTTAACAGCGGAAATTGTCGTCCCTGATTAGCCTGTGCGGACTGCACAGGCTAATCTGGGATGACAATTTACGCACAACCATTTTGCCCAGTTTTCTCAGAACACGACATATTTATTCCAAGCCTTTGATAGTTTTCATACTTCAGGCCTGGGTTATTGCACGCAAAACACTATAACTTCAGTTTACATCAATATTAACAGCCAGTTGTTTAGTAATGAACACATAAATAACAATCGAGTATGTTTAATTTATCTTGTTCAATAACATGAACTTGTTAAGGCACGTTCGAGTGTTGACCGATATCTCGAAGTCAAAGCTCTGCTACACAAATTAATAGTTAGCACCTTAAGCGTTGCTATGATGACCATACTGTCGTTTAATGGGGAAGTGCTGTGGTATTCATGTAATCACTGTATACATGTACGAAATAATGTGTGACATAAAACGTAATTGGTTACTTTATCACACACTATTATACATATCATTACATGTGTTAATGTCATAATTATCATCATTGATATTAATATAATATAAACTTACTGTTTTTTTTAAACAAGTTTCTGTCCATATTACGTGAAATCAATAACATGAAAATGTATTTACGGAGAGGAATAATATATGTATCACATCGACCTTGTTTTCCAAACCAATGCACATTCAATTTTGTTATTTGTATATTTGGAAAAAAAATACATGTTTACATGTTTACATGAAATCTTTGCTTGAAGTGAAGTTTAAACTAATGACATTTTAATGTAACTGAATTGTTACAGCGAATGTACTAAAATATTACCATAATGGCATCACGAAGTTTGCGCAGAATGAATTGCCTACAAATAATAAAATAATAAATAATGCATAAATCACGTGCGTACATCATCGCAGCGAATATCCCATTCCACATTAAGTTTGATTTATTTGGTGAATAAGTAAACAATCATGTTAACGGTTCCGCGTAATTACCGATTATCGATTTGTCGCTATGACACTTGCCAAGGGTATTTATACAGTGTATGTTTTACGACCAGTTTTATAAAACATCAATAATATACGCTACTAATTAGATGTATTATATTTGCACACCATTGAAGATTGTACAGTACGCTTCCTTCCGAAATAATCGGGTTTAATGTGTATGGCCTATTATTTTCCCTAGTTATTTTCTAAATTAAATGATAGCTGCCTTATCGTAATTATATAGATGTTTATGCCTCCGAAGCAGTGCATATAGCCATTGAACCAGCCGCCTGTGGGTGGATGCGTGCGTTTGCGCTCTGTAACGTTTTAACGAAATTGTAAATTTATATATAACGCAGAGTTATTAATCCCTTTAATCAGATAATGAGTCGTGTACAACTCCTATACATTTCGGTGTATGTTTAATATACATGAATAAGCTAAATAAAGGTATGTTTATCATTGAAGCACCACGTGTTGGACAAATTTCAGTGATTTTAATTACTCACTTTAACGTTATGAATGCTCATAACATTTTTAAATAACTTCAAGTAAAATGAAATTCTTTTCTTCGTTTCGAACGATTTAATTTTAATTTTGTGTTAGCATTCCTTCCACATGACCACATATTATATCGCATGCTCTCCTTCATAGGTCAAAATCCGATGTCAAATGTCATGAAGCTTAAGTATTTTTTACCGTTCAATAATGAATAAATGCCGGAAATAAATTTATTATTACATTGAATTTGTTATAACCCGTAAAAGTACGACTAATCAGAAAATGGAAATAATTTCACTACCGTGCTAGTCTGGCAAAGGCGCATACAACGCGAATCCTTAGTATCAAACAATCTGCAAAAGTATTTAATGGAAACAATAGCTTTTACAAATATATCAAAAGCACAAAACGTGTGACAATAAAAAAGACAATAATAAGACACTAAACTCGGTATTCATTTGTGAACCATTAGATTGTAAAATGAGAAATCTACTAGTAGGTCACCATTAATTAAAAAAACATGTATGCGTGATTATGGCACACAGAGGATTATTCAGAAATATATGTTTATGCATATTTATAGACTTCAAAATACTGGAAAATTGATAATGGAAATTAACTCAACATACATGTTACGTGAACTGGTATTTCAATGGTTTCGTGATTAGCAATAAATGTTGCACTGTCATATTCAAACAAACATGCATAATAACAATAGCTAAAAAAACTGAAAGATACAATGCTTTGCTAGATATGCCTGTATCTGACTGTAGAAGTTATAGCTAAGTGTTTATTGTTCTTGTTCTTACTTAAATAAATGAACTTATTTAAGACATTATTTGTTTTTCAAATATAGTTTAGAAGCGAAAGTTCTGTAATTGTTATACTTATTTCCTGTTTATTGTGTATTTTAACATGTAAATGTGAACTTAGCTATGCATAAAATCATGCATGTAAATGAAAAATAATATATTAAATTACATTAAGGTGCATAAAAACACCGCCTATATGTGCTTAATCACATTCAATTATAAGCGTTCAAAGGTTTCTGTTTTCATGTTAAGTGCTTGTTTAGACACTATTGCCAAACACGATAGATGGATGCGTGATCAACTTCCATCCATTGAGTATATACTGCGAATTGACTTGAATCGAAACCTAATTACAAAATCTTTTAGACCAATCCACACACATTTCATTATTCAATGATGTAAACATACTTCAATGAATCAAGTCCTTTGATATGAATGGAACATGAAGTTAATCAGACATACAACATATTAGATGAATTCGTAGATGCAATATCAACAGTGAATATCGTAATAATGATAAATTGCGATTCATTTAAAGCGAGTATACACAATTTCAATATCAACATTTTTTCCTCGCAATCACAAATCAACATATGATTTTAAGCGAGGCATGTTTAATACAATTCATTAACAATCTACATGTGGAAACATCAATCAAATATTGTAAATTTATAACGAGACAGTTAAAGCAGATACCGACACGATAATTCGTATTTGTTGTAGAACCAAAATTGTGTATAGGTGTCGTGTCGTTTAGAGCACATATCTTGTGTACATACAGGGAATTTCTGCTATACTTGTCTTTCGTTTATTTGCTATAAGTATTTCTTCTAAACTTGTATTCTAGTGTTTGATTAATCAACGTTTTATCTGTTTTGAAAACATCAATAAGATCTTATTAACTCGCTTATGTCGTGTTATCTGGTAATGAAAAGATGCGTAATAATTGCATGTACCTCAATGGGACGTTTACGTTGATGTTTAAAAAAGGTAGAGCAGATGAAAGAATATAGCAACAATTTTTTGCTTGTCACTTCTATGACTACGTTATTGTATAAGCATATCTAAAAATAAAATATATATCTTAAAAATACTTTTATTTACACACACATACTAATGCTTATTGTGTACTTAGAAAATACTCTTTACGATAATAGATGCCAACATAAAATATAGCTTAATTTACTTTGTATGAAATAGTAACAGTAATTTTATCAGAACAACCAATTTTCTTTTGTAATTTAGTGACAGTCAATATGTTAAAGAGTTTGTTGTCTGTTGTTTTTCCTTAAATTCCATAAGTTTATGTCTGTTGGTAAGAACAACATATGAACTATTTAAATCATTTTAGTTCACTTTTGATAATGTTATGTATAAAGATTGATATTTCGCAGCTAGAGCATGATCAAATTATTTATGATAGGTTATGATGTGGTAAATGTGTTTTCACACCTTGATGTCTACGTACAACTTACTGTTCAACAGTAAAAAACAGTTTAGCCAGACATATATAACAGTCGAAATCATTGGGAAAAAAAGAGGTTTTAGCGCATTTCTAAGCATTACATTGTTCGACAGGTTAATGCATAACAAGTGACGAAGATTCAATCGTAACAATACTATCTGACTGCAGTGTTATAAATTTACTTAGGACATTATAAGACCTAATAAAGCAACATATATTAAGACACGTCTAAAGTGAACAAAACAAATATGTGTGTATCAAATTTTATTTTCAATTCTTATTCGTGATGATATGTTTACAGAGCCTTATGTCCATTTATCATCTAATGGTGTTTTATAGAAAGTATATAAAAAAATCTAAAAATTATATTCAAGATACTTATAAGAGTTATCATAACAGATTTGTATGTGATCTTTTTTATAAAGTTTAATTTATGCGTGTGAAACAATTGTTTATTCCGGAGCAAAAAACGTGAGACTTACTCGTACTCTTGCATACCCCTCATCATTATTCAGACGTGAATTGTCGTGTTTGCATGTTTACTTTCATCGCTCTAAGAAATCCATTTTCGTTCCTAATGCATGGTTTGTCTGACCAAAACAAACCAAGGCACCATTTGTTGAACGGAACACAATTCCGAAGTGTTTTTTTTTTAAATTGTGGTGATAATGATTGTCTATTAATTTGTTTTAATGTTTGGTTTGAATGCATTCAAAATTTACACAGCATTTTCTAAATCTATAACTTAAATATCGTTCATCTTTGAATTTTAACTTATTTCCCACGGACAAATTATACTTCTTGAAGTCACCCATGTAAATTATGTAAACAATTGTGTTTTTATGGACCAACTATCCATTGTAACCCTTTCATATTACATCATTAAGGACAAGTACATTATTATCAGTCAAAATAACAAATATTACGAATGGGTTGTCTTAAAACCTTTGATGCCATCGTTAATCAACGTTCCTAAAGTTTGGAAACATTTAATATTACAAATTAAAATTGAGATATCAAAGAGAAGATGTTTCATTTTATTTTTGTTTATTTATACTTTTGTTCAAAATTATTAGTTATACACCTCTGCTTAAACAAAAACTAGATCGATTGTCTGATTACTTACAATCAAATCACATTAGATGACGTGACATCGTTATCCAATTCTGTCTGTGTGGCTTTATTGGACAGAAGCAATGCTATGAGTATGTCTCGTCCTTAGAAACACTGTTCAATAGAGAATTCAGCCAAAGTCTGAACCGCATTGAATTCTTTATTCATGCTATGAGTGACAACTTGGTATAATATGTCAGTTTAAAAAGGTTGCTGATATTTTTTTTTTATTCAATATAAGACAAACAATGTATACATGTATATGATCATACAACAAAGTTATACCGTGTAGCAGTAATAATGTTTAAAACATGTTATACAAGATATGCTAATATATTTTTTTGGCCTTGTGGCTTCCTTTTGATTAAAAAAGGAAAAAAAAAAGTTCATTTTTATGTTTTTCTTTGTTTGTTTGTGATAGGTGTTTAAAAACAACAACAGAATAATTATGAATAAAGATGATTTGCATAAAGTGGGTAGAGAGTGGGTAGAAAGCAAACTGGACCTGTTTATGAAAGTTTGATGTGTTTCCATTTTTCTTCAAACAGATGAAGTGTATCATTGTTGAGGGCTATTTCTTTTTCAATTTGAATCTTCAATTTTAAGTAATTGATAAAACAGTTCATTGTAGGTGTTTGTTTTCTATATTTCATGCTGAATATAAAATATTTCATTAATATAATAATGTAATTCACCGCGTTATTAACCTCTTGTATTTTGAAGGTATTTACCCCTAGACTGATGTTTAAGAGAGATAGTTTAACATTTAATTGTTGTTTCTCTAGAAAGGTTGTCAATTGATTCCATAGATATTGTATATGTTTACACTCCCAGAAAAGGTGTTCTATTGTTTCAATATGTTCACTACACATATCACAAAGATTTGTGTTGGATAGGTTGCACTTAAAAAGATGTTTATTTGTAGCTATGATTCTCTGGATGTGTTTATATTGAAAATTTCTCAGTGTGCTATCAGTAGTTGATTTATATGGCATGACAAATATTTGTTTCCAATTAAATTCTTTTTCTCCAAGAAGGTTTTGCCATTTAGTTTGGGCTTTAGANATATTGATTAAAATATTACGACTGGTATATTACATTACTTGAAAAAAGTTCATATTTTCAGTATATTCGGTAATAAAATTTCGCGATGTGAAATCGAAAGTACATCGCGAAAATAGTTGACATAACGATATACACACTATAAATAACGCAAGTAGATTGATCATTTCATATAACAAATATATACAATTCACTACGCATGCACAATTTGCATTCCTGGGTTTACCCCGTGACGATGATGATCAATCTACTTGCGTTATTTATAATTCACTGGTAGTTACCTGGTATACATACCAAGTAAAAATGAATAAATACAAAAATTAAGTAAAAATAAAAAAACATTTTTTTTTTAAGTAATGTTAAATACCAGTCGACACGGTTATATACCGTATACAACTCAGTTGGGAAGTCTTAGTTCATGCGTCACTATTATAATCACAATTGCTTTCTATATGCGTTTGTTATTCGTTTCAATTTGATATTGATGGTATTAATAGCCATGACAGAGACATACTTGAATAATGGAACTGAGATAATGATCGTATTGCTGGTATAAGATCAACGCTAATGGTCTTGTTCTTAGCCTGTTGTCCCGTATCTCATCCGGAGACAGTGTCGGTCTGTCACTTTCAACAATGTTTTCGGGAGGATGTTCTATTCGGCAAATCGTACCTATTGTTTTCCAAGAAGAATAATATAATGGCTGTTTAATAAGTGTCGTGATATTGTAAATGAATGGCTACATTAATAATTTCTCTTACATTAGAGCGCAATGCAAAATAATAACAACACAGATTCGAATACATAAACAAAATGGTTTCATTATCTTCATTTTTTTTCAAATTGGCATTTCTGTCAATACTGCACAGACATCACATCTGCGCTTCAAATGAAGTCGTTTCTGTTAAATTAAGCGGGTTCGGCAGTCTTATGAATTTGCTGACTTATGCAACAACGAAAACTATTGGCATTTTGTTAAACCTTTGGTGTATTGATACCCAATGAATTTGTTGTTGATTCAAACTTTATATGTGTGGATAAAAATGGGCATAGTGCAGTCGCCTTCTTTACTGTATCTTAATCACTAATTAAAAATGAAATTAATGTTTAAATATATAAAGGCGGTAGAAACTGTACCAACATGGGTTAAGCCAATAAACAAAAACATAAGCGAAAAAAGTATATACAATATAAATGGCGTGCATGGTACAATTTTATTGCAAATTGAACGAGTTTGAGAATTTGTTTAATAATATTGTATATTAAAAAATCCTTATTTCGAGTGTTCATAAACTATATTTATAGCAAAAATTGCTTGCTGAAGTACCCATGATCATGATGCGCGTTAAACAAATACTTGTTACACGTATTGGCAACTTAAATAAATATTTTCTAATTTCCGGTTTATTTCAGTCAATACAAGTGACCAATTCACGCGAGTTGCACACCAAATATTGGTTATTTATTCAACCGCAGATACATCTTATATTATTTAATTAAAGTCAAATACAACGTGTTTTTACGAATTCCTGTGTAAACATGTTTGATAAGTCTGTAGAAATGCATTACATAAATTATATGCTAATCAATCTCACTAATTGCACAACAATTTATCAAGAAACAGATTCTGCCGAATGTGCTTGATTTTATCCTTTCGTTCAACTTTGTTTCATGCAAAACCGTCAAAGTGTCCGTTTTTTATTGTGACGAAATCAACGAAATCCTATGTTATGCTTAAACTCTTGAATATTGCAATCGCTAAGATCCGATGAAACGTGTTCTCATCATATACATAAACTCCGTTTCAGGTGATGATAACATCCGTTTATCCGAATGTAAATAACAATTATTTATCAAATGCTGTAAAAGTAAAGAAAACAAAAGTACATATGAACACTCAAAATACATAAGCAAAAGTCTTTAGCATCTTTCAAATACAAACATCATACGCAAATAACATTTTTGTATGGACTTTTTAAATATGTTCGCATAAATGGTACTTCGGTTAACCTTTTTAAATTTGTGTCAAATAAAATGAATATATTTATATTATGTTTATCGATGTTGATTATATCTTTTGCTTTTTTATAGCCTTACTGGACACTTGTTTTGTCTACTACTACAGTGACTTACTTATTTACATGTGCGCTTCTAATACGTCGTTTCTGTTAGCGTGATCGGCGGTTTTAGGATTTTTTTAACTTATTTAACAGCGGAAAAACGTTTGGTCCTTTGTAAAATCTACGGTGTATTGATATCCAGTGTACTGTTTGGGGATTCAAACTTCCCATGTGTGAATAAAAATAGGCATAGTGGAGTCGAGTATTTTATTGTATCTAAATCACTACTTGACAATGACGTGGAACTTAAATAAATACAAGCAGTAGAAACTATACAAACATGGATTTGTCAAATAAACAATGACACAAGCAAACAGTGTATATACAATATAAATAGCGCGAATGCCGAAAAATAGAAAATATATGGTATAATTGTATAAATCATAGTCAAAAATGATTCGAATATTTATAATAGTATTGAACATTTTTATTCATGTGTTTTAAAATCCAGTGAATCGTCTAACAAACATGTAATTAAACATACGAAAGGGAGCGTACACATTTTTTAAATAATGCTAAGACGTTTTGGGCCGAAATATGTAAATTACCAGGTTCACATAAGTCATATACATATGTACTTCTGCCTTGACTATAGACGAGTGGCGTCATTATTTAAACAATTTGTTCTAATGAGTGTGTATTTGATGCAGATGAGCCTGAAATTAACTTTGCAAATGAAGAAACAGATAAAACAGCTGACTCTATCTTCAATTCGCCAATAACGGATAAACACATTATAGACAATATACATACATTAAAAGCAGTTTAGGCCCTTGGAGGACGTACGAAGCCAATACATTTCAAATGTAGGGTAAAACAGTTGTTACCTTACATAAAATTATTCTTTAATAGGATTTATCTTTCAGAGCCATAGCCTATATAATGGACAGAATCTATTACTAAACCAATTAACGAAAAGGGTAAAAACATTATGCTAACAAATATAAGAGCATTGTAATTGTATATGTTTTATGCACAATAACCATATCAAATACAAATGCGAGGTAAACATTTTAAGTTGATGGTTATACTAAATTGTGTAAAACAAAACGGGCTTTCGGTCGGATTAAAGCACGATAGATACTGCGTTTATATTGATGTCACTCATGAGCAAACAATAATTTGTAAAGAGAAACCATTATAAGTAATATTTATTGATTTTTTCAAAAATATTTTGAGTTCGTGGTGAGGTCAAAATTATGGAGAAAATGAGGATTTTTGGGGTATTTATTTAAATCTATTAATGCAATATATATCTCAGTTTTAGCGTTGTTAAGACATCTGAAGGTTGTTTAAATTATGTTAATGCCCACTTGGACAACGTCATGGCTACAGATTAACCCCACTATGTTTTGTATGCTCCATCATGAGCTGTATGATTTTTGTTAAATACTAATACAAGACGGATTCAAGTGTCCCCAGATTATACGGAAATTTTTTTATAAATGATTGAGCCGTAATGTTTGACATTGTAAGTGGATGATTGCAAACGGAAATGTTTAGCCGAATCAATCATCTTGATTTCTGGCATAAACAATGATTATGATTTATTGTTAAAATCGACATTTAAGTATTTGAATACACATTCTAAAATGAAACCGGGCTTGTTATTCCATGTATTACGGTTTCATCTTGAGATACATTACAATGATTATTGATAATACTTTCATTTGCATCGTGCCACATTTGTGATTTCATACGGCTTTTGTACCATCCATCTTCGCAATATTACCTCACGATTTAACTATGTCGGCTACAAGTGCAAGTTGATTCAATGAAACTGGTTTCTTTGTTGATCCGAAAGCATCTGCTCAATAACTCTAAAGTGTCAGCCAATGATGATAATAAAGACAGCATATAATCTACAAGACGTCATCGGAATAATACTACTAAATTGCAGGCAGTGGTATTATATATATTTAACTTTTGGATGCACGTGATCCCGGGTAAATGCTTGTAAATATCAGACATAAGTCAAGACACAAACACATTACCATCTTTGATTAAGACCTTCGAGAAACGAGACACGTAGTGTTGACATGTAACGTACGTTGTTTCCATCCTTGGATTATAATTCATCAGGAAATGAGGAGACTTTCATTATTTCCCGTTTTCGGGTATCAACTCCAACCCTAATATTATTTTGTCAAAACCAAAATGTCCGTATCGAGACGAATGTGGTACAATCCTGAGAGAGTTATGTGGATTTCATCACGACAATATTACAATAACAAATATGCGTTCAGGAATGGGTCTCGTTTTGACGTCATAAGCAAGTTATAATGTAAGCGTGTGGGTACATTTAAGTAATACATTGTTAATATTCACATTACTACAATGACATTTCCTGCCACGTGCATACAATTCGCGTAAAAAGATTATGGGAATTTTTGTCATCTAAATACATCTATGTGTTGTTACTCAAGCTATATGCCTTAGAAATAACACATCAATATTTACCGAAACGAGTATACTAGTTTGAGCAGACATAATCGGGCCAAAAGATTGGAAATAAAAACGACTACACCAACACAGTAAAAAAAATGGTGTCTTGATAAGCATTTGAATGAGTTCTGTATGTATGGTAATAACACGCTATAATCTTCTGTACATGCACGCTTTAACAAAATATTTGATAGTGGTTACTTTCCAATTTCTTGGTCTGAAGGTTTTGTAGTACTAATGCGTGAGAAATATAGTATATATTTCAACAGACCACTTCAAACACAAAACTAAAATCATATCATAAATTGTGTCTCAGCTTCATGTTTTACGCTCTTGATATGTACAGTGGAAATATATTATATATGTACAGTTTA
The DNA here is from genome assembly GCA_007657795.1 of Dreissena rostriformis. Taxonomy (NCBI): domain Eukaryota; kingdom Metazoa; phylum Mollusca; class Bivalvia; order Myida; family Dreissenidae; genus Dreissena; species Dreissena rostriformis. The sequence continues at coordinate 52,601 of VMBQ01001992.1, forward strand.
TAGAAGTTTCACCGTTCTTTATAACTATCTAGGTAAGTAATAGGGAAGATTTTTCATTTATTCCTTGTCATTTGTTATCCTTTTGATAAAACTCGTAAGCCCAACATGCCTATTTATGTAGTCTACTGCGCTTAAATCTAGGAAGTATCCATCTTGCTGCATAGTATATCTCTCCATTTCATGGTAATGTCTCAGACTTGAATTCGTTAAAGGACAATAGGTAGTTGTAAATGTCACAAATAGACAATGTAGATGCAAGTGAAATGCCATTTGAGCTCTCGATCTACTGGGTCGAACACAGAGATGCTGAAGGCGAAGCATAAATTAATTGTCGCTGTTATCCTACAAATATCAAACACATGATGTGCTTGTGCGACAGCGGTTGTCCTGTACATTAAGAATATCAATGTTCATCCCCCCCGCCGCCCCCCGCTTATTTTGTTATGTGCTCCCGTATAATACTATGTTACCTATGCAATATTTATAATGCCTATTTGCTCAGTTACAGCCAGGGTTCCTTATAAGATATGTGTGTTTTATAGTTCTATGTCATTTTATAAAACCGAAAATGAGAACATATTAAAGACCTTATTAAAACTTCCTGCCAAAGTAAACTGTAAACTTTACATAAGTATGTTGAGTGTTGTGTTACGCTGTATTTTAAGAGCATGTAGTCTACCTCTCCATGTGCTTTAACTTAGCTTATACAAAATGCAAAACTAAACATAAGCACGCCTAAAATACATAAAACAAAAATGCATATATACAGTCAAAAAATCTACGTACCGACGGTTTCCAGAGTGTAATCACCGTACTTCTTTATAAGAATATGATTACAAAGTTGAAACTTGACGTCTTGATTTTATTGACACAGCGAGTTAATTTGCATGACCTTTAGGTCCAGACAAAATATCGGTAGCGCTTTCTGTACGTAAAAGCTCAAAAAAGTTATATACGTATACTTTTTCTACATATTAATATGAACAAACGCAAACAAGTTATATAACCAACATTGCGGCTGATCTGCTTTATGAAGCTGTGCCTCTTAACAGTTTAAATATAAAACAGTAGTTGATAAATGTTTGTTTTGAATTTCTCCGTGCTTCTGGAAGTTCAAAGTTTGGTTTGCATCCAACTGTTTGGTTGTTCAACGTTAATCAAATTGAAATGCATTCACTTTAATTGCTGATGTATAGTGTTATGTTAAGCGGATATTTTTCAGTAAACTTAATATAAATGTCTCGTGATTTTGAGGCACTCGTCGGTTTTGAGGTCCATACACCCAATTTCACCATGCTCATACTTGTTATGTGAAGCGTGCGTTTGAGCTGTGTCGGAGTGTGTGGCTTTTTGATCATTTGCCAAAATGAAGGGCCTCGTGCTGATCAAAGTATCTTTCTGCTGCTGCAAAAACTGGCGTTTCAGAAGTTTCTATTCGTATGTCATAATCCATATTCGATCGTATATCGTTTCAACCAATATTTGTTTAAATTACATTACTGCTATGTACAATTACCGCATACAAATAGAACAATTGTTCAACAACATAAAAAATCGTGCTAAAAACAAGAGAAACATGACGGCCAAATGCACTCACTTGATAACTTGCAAATACGAAGACTTTACACCGTTTGACAATTATTTGTATTTGGATCTATATGTTATAACATTTATCCCTTTATTAACCAAGTACGAAAAAGAATAAGCTTTAATAGGTGAATACAAAATGTATGATAACAAAGGTACCAATACTACATGTACATGAAAACAAAGAACATATCCCTTTACTCGAGAAATACATTTCGTTATTTTTCGATGTTTATAACTTTCACTGTTGAATATAAACTGCGGATGTACATCCGAAATAGATGACCTAAAAGTAGTATCATCCTTCCACGCACGATAATATTATACACAACTGTGAGATGTACCCTTCCTTGCATATTAATAAGTGTGTTTTTAAAGCACTAAGCATAACTATAGCCAAGCAACAACAGCTTAATGCAAATCTGTCTTGATAGGATTCTTGTCTAGAATCAATCGGTATGGCCTATTTTTCTCTCGGTTGATCCTTGCTACGCATATGCTAATTCTTAACGTTTGACTACAAATTCAAATTGAATCAAGCCTATGATAACATAGTATCAATTCATAATTACATTCACAAATAACTTGGTAAAGTTGTTATAGCCTATGACACTAATTCATAAAGGAATACACCGCAGATTGATAAATAAAACGTGTCAAAATGTATCGCTCTTCAAAATTTATAGACGTTCGCAACACATTATTTTTCTGCATTGAATACTTACATTTTATATAAACGAGCATTTGTGCCACTTATCGCTTAAAAGGTCTTAGACCGTTGTTGAATTAAACAATTATGTACATTTCCAGTGCTCCCTGTTTAAAGACGTTTATTTTCCTAATTAATTGACCTATGTTATTGCAATCTATCAGACAATATGAAAGACCGCTGCGTAAGGCCTAAACTAAAACTGTATGCATAATTTAGAAAATATCTCATCACTTTTACAAATTGATATTTATTATTGTCATTGCAAAAGAGCGCAACTAAATAATGCATGCTTGAGAAATTCTTAGTAAAGATTCATTAAAACCTCAAGTTTAAAGAATAAATAAGGCTGGGATTTCTTTGATCCAGTAATTGCTGTGTACTTCACTAGGAGGATTAGTTATTGCGTAATTATAGAGTCTGCTTTGGTGGAACCCGATTGATCTTTACTTTTTACGGATAGGCTATGCACGTTTTAAGATTTTGGACTAAGTACATCAACCATTTGTGAAGTTTTTCATTTAACAGTCGGATTTATACATTTGCTTGAAAACATAATTGAATGCAAATAATGCTAAGATAAAAATAAATTGTATAATTAATATAATAGTGTCCAAAATACTTTTCAGATAAATTGCTGCACACAGACAACAATCAGCTGAAGCAACAAAGAGTTGCTAAGAAAAAACGTTGTGTTCAGTTGCATTGAACTTTTGTTAATTATATCAAAACTGGTATGGACTAAAACCAGCTTTATTGCATGGTTTATCTTTCTAACAGATCAATCGAGACACTAAATTTGTATTCCTTTGAGGAAGCTTTTTATGCTATGATATTTATAGGATAATCGGTGAGAATATTTTGAAATAAATAATAGAGTGGATATTACAAATAAATGGCGAGCCCTTATTGCAGATATAAAGACATGCAGCTTAAATCAACGTTAAACTTTGTTAATTGGTGTTGCCTTATAATTGCGGAATTTCCATCTATTGTTTTTTTCTTAACAAACATATTAACAATATATTATATTAATCGCGTACCGCTCTAAAATACGAGGAACAAAGATGCTTAAGTTGAGGAAGAAGTAGAAGTATATCACAGCATATGTTGAGCTAACCAGACGCCTGGTATTGGATTTCTGACACCTTTAAATGAAATACATGAAGTGAGATCCCGACTTCGACTCTCGACGGAACAGTGTCGTCTCGGTATTGAGACATTTACTTAACAGTATTAATACGAAACAAATATTTGAATAATTACTGAATGTTCTATGCAAATATGTCGGGAATTAAATTAAATGTTGCCCTTTAGTTGGTTTTAATTATTAATGTAAAACAAAAAAAGAACAACGACAGTTGATCCGGTCATATTGCACCCAAAAAAAGGCATATTCATGTAGTAATCGCATGGTCTTTCCGTCCGTCTATCCTTCTTTCCGTTCGTCAGTACGTCACAACGTTTGAAGGGATTCGAATGAAACTTCATTTTATTACAGAGGGGAAGTACAGAGTACAAGAACCTTAACTCTCTTCATGGTTAACAGAGTTATTTCCTTTAATTTCTTGTGCGGAGCATAGCTCTCTTAGTTGTGAAGGTATTTAAAAGATAGATAGAGGATATAAATTAATAAAAGTATTTTATCAATTATTTTGGTGTGATTGTCCGTAAATTATTTTTGTATACACCTTTTTATGGACCATAACTCTACGAGTAATGAAGGTATTCAAATGAACCTTATTATAATGATTGATAAATGTAAGAGAACAAGGACCATTATCTTCAGTATTTACAGAGTTAATGCCATTTGTTTATTTTCCATTAGATTTTTTTCTAAAATACCGTATTTTTTACAATTATTAGTTTATATTGATTAAAATATCACGACTGGTATATTACATTACTTGAAAAAAGTTCATATTTTCATTATATTCGGTAATAAAATCTCGCGATGTGAAATCGAAAGTACATAGCGAAAATAGGTTACATAACGATATACACACTATAAATAATGCAAGTAGATTGATAATTTTATATATAAAATATATACAATTAACTACGCATGCACAATTTGCATTCCTGGGTTTACCACGTGACGATGATAACCAATCTACTTGCGTTATTCATAGTTAACTGGTAGTTACCTGGTAGACATACCCAGTAAAATTTATTACCGAATATACTGAAAATATGAAAACTAAACATTTTTTTTTCAAGTAACGTAATATACCAGTCGTGTAATTTAATCAATATAAACTAATAATTGTAAAAAAAATACGGTATTTTAGAACTTTCCTTTTATCGTCATTCGTGGTTGACAGTCCCTTTAATAAAATTAAAACAATATATATTTTCAATGGAATTAAAATTTATTCGCCAGTTTATTGTTAAGAAATATAAATTTATTACTTTTCTATTTTACAAAAGTCATTTATAAAGTGTGTTTTTTTTTTTTTTTTTTTTTTAATTTNTTTTTTAAATGTCTTTTTTTTCTCTCGTCATTTCTTGTACGGAAATAAGCGTATTCAAACGAAAACTTGAATTTGACAGCCATGAATTATATTTTTATTATATCTTTACGTACATGGGCTTTCGTCCACAACTTTGTATTTTGAACATAACTGTAAAGCACATTTTCTGCAATACTTTTTTGTCAACACATGAGCAATCCAAACGAATGATTCTTTTACATTTACGAATCTCCATTTCCAAACTGTTTCGTTTGAACAACCAACGCTATTAAGGTGTTTACTACAATGATAGCTTCAAATGCCAATTTTTAATGGAAGAACCCATTAAGTTTGTCTGCTAACAGGCCAACGCTCGACAGGACATGATTTATATACGTTTTATTCTGCAATTTATTACCACGGGTCCACTAAACATTTATCTCATAGTGTGAATTTTGGGCACTGTTGGTGAATTTATTGCAGCTGTGACCGTAATTAATGATATCTATGTTAAAAAAGGTTATTAAACTTGATTGCTTTCCCATGATGACGTCAATATGTAGAAACGCTCGTTCATACAAATAAAAAATGGCGGAAATAGGAAGAGAAGAGAGTGGCCCTTAAACTCCGATATACAAGACGTTTATACTACAATACACATACAATGATAATAAACAAAAGTATATCTAATGGCCAATATATATTACAGTGATACGCGTATTTTAACAAAGCCAATGCAGATAATTATGGTAACGGATTCCTGACAACGTTTTCTGTGTTGTAAGCGGGTTTTAAGAAGGTCATGAAGACGCAAACACGAAATAACCATACATCTACCAAACAAAACAACTTGGAGGTTGCCGATACAACAATAATGACATGTGTCGTCCTTTTTTGTCGTTCTGGCGGGAAAATATGTTCCTCTGGCGTGGTGTCGTGTTGGTGACCTTCAAACCCGCCAACACTCCAACAAGACAGAGCACAACATATACCCACCAGAATTATAAAAACGACATCAAAACGATAATTATGACATTTGTTGTGCTTTATGTCGTTTCGGCGTGTTGTCACGTTGGGGACCTTAAAATACGCCTAAACGCCAGAGTGATATGAAATCAGACAATATAAATAAACGAAATAAACCTGATTCATATTTTGGTATGACTTTCTAGCCCAGAGTAATCACGTGACAAACAAGATGGCGATGTCCACGCCGAGATATGTATTTTTGCCGTTTAATACCCTACATTTCTGTTATATAAAACAAATAATGCCGCTCACTTTCCAGCAATATCAGCAAGAGTCTCATTAACGTTTACTTTGTATGTAAATAAGCTCTAGATCTCGACTTTACTCGCTGCGAAATTTCTTGGCGGGGAGACCTTATTACAGCTCAACTAAGAAAATTCGCAGCGATAAAAATCGAAATATAAAGCGAATATTAATACGAAATAAACGCTTATCACTTTCTTGCGTATATAGCTTAAAAGTGAGCGGCATTTAAAAAAATAATCCAAGTTATAAAGGGTATAAAACGGCAAAATATATCTGTTTCGGCATGGACGTCTTTTTTTGTTTGTCGCGTAATAATCTCCCCTCTGCTCTTACCCATCTTCAAGTAAATTAATCAGGACTAGATATCAGATTTTCGTTCATTTGACAAATGTCATTTAACATATTTACATACAAATCTATAGTGTATTGAATAGTCTTAACTGATTATAATAGCAAGAAAAATAAGGGGAAAAACAGTAGAATAAAAAATATTGTCTTCACAGGGATTCGATCCCGAGACCACTTGAAGCAAAAGCTCAAGCGCTACCACTGAGCCACGCAGGCTTTTAGATTGTGACAAGCGAACAATTAACACTATGTTAGTATTCAACGTATTTAACAGATTATCGAGGAAATGCGTTACAAACGCTGTATTATTTTACTGATTTCCAATGATGATCGAACATTAATGAACCAATATTTTAAATATATTTTTTTCGTAAGGAGTGTTATTTTGCTTGATTATACATATTTTGAACATTGTTTTTTTTAATACATTACAATTATTTTGAAAAATCGTCATATTACCAAACTGTGAACAAGTTACTTTATTATGAATCGTAAAATCCCCCCATCAGTATGCAGATTAAAGCTTTTAAAATGCAACCACGTGTTAAATAAAACAGACATACAGACAGACAGACAATTTATTCAGACTTATACAAAAGTACATCGTCTGAATACACAAATATACACATTATTTTCTGTCACGTGACTACGAATAACAGCAAAGCATTATATAACATAAAAAGTCAATTAAAAGTACAAAAACAAATAAACACAATATATTGTAAGAATGCCTAAGTTCTATCTATGGGGTGATGAAATCTATAAGACGGTATTATTAAGGATGGTATTTATTATAACTAAAGCTTCTTTTATATATTTACTTACATTAGAGAATACAAATCGATCACAAGAAACTAATAACTTGTGGAGTTTATAGGCGTATATTTTATATTAACCCTTTCTGTATAGATGGGTTAATATAAAATATACGCCTAATATATATTTTCTCAAATCAGTGTAACAATGGCATATACATATAAAATAGATTTAAAACAACACGCAACACGTCATCTTCCGGATCTAAATTCAGTTACTTGCTCGTTAACTAACACTTCAATTTGAATATAAAACGCTTAAATCTGTTGCATAGTCTATTGGCGTGCGTAAGATGATGTAATGCGTTGTTAAGTTTCGCGAATAACTAACTTAATTTTTATGGTTTCACGACCACAATCCTCTAATTTCGTTTCCAGGTGCATTTGAAACGTCTACATCAAGGATTATTTTCGCAAGTTACTTAATTTATTATTCATTCAAGTTATAAGCCCCATAAAGCCTTTGCTTCTGGTAGAGAAGAAGGCGTATTTATTTTTGTCATAACCTTTTGCTGGGTACGAGACAGTAAAATCTAATGTTGAACTCAACGTGCAACCTGAATTAGCGCATACCATTCCTTTCAACTTAACCCAATTAAATACATTTGCCGTCAATATAAAAATGATTCGACTTGGTTGTTAGGAATTACTAGGGATAACTATCGCTGATGCAATGCGTAAAGGGCACAATACACTAAACTATCACATGCCCAAGAGATTTCAACGCGTGCCGTCTCCAAAGTTCCCATGTGTAGAAGCCGACCAATTAGCTGAACATGTACCCCAGGAATGCATTGACTACTTACTACTGGGGAAAATGAATGCCAGGAATTTGTGAACGTGCAGGAAAGCTGTTTGATAGAGGAGAACAGTTCATGGTGGCGTGGGTACCTTTACTGTGAATCAGCTCTCAAAATTTGCCGATTAAGTAAAGAGGTAGTTGTTGCCAATGAAAAAAATATTTATATTTGTAGCCACTGAGCAATCACAGGCTGGTTCCGAATAATCCTAACGCCGGACAACGACCCGAACGCACGGCAAATATAGCGGAGCAAAAGACGGTATGATTTTGATATGTATCATGTATAAAGTGTCCGTGTGCATGCAGTGCTGTTGTTATATCTGTCGCAAATGATCACTTGAGTGTTGTAGTAGTTTTTTTCCAACAAATATTATGTTACATCGAGAAACCAGCGTGTTTTAAAGTATATATGTTATTGGCTGTGAACGATGTGAATAACAGGGTTTATTTTTGTTTTATCCTGCAGTTATTTAAATCCGAGAATCTCGGTTAAATCTAGACTACAATTGTATTTTAAGCCTCCATACGCTCGCATGTTGTCATTGAAGTTTTGATGTGTAAAAGTATTTCTTTAAAATTATAAAATTATATTTAAATGCGCATGTTAAGGGATAGCATACACACGTATACCTTTGGACTTATAAGCGTGACAATTTATTTAACAGGTGCAAAAACAGACTATAAACAAGCGAGTATAAACCTATACGATTCTATATGTTGTCTTCAGATTTTAAGCAAACACATGAAACACAAAGAGTTGCATTTTACTCTTATATGATTTTGTTTATCTACACACATTAAAATACAGCTTTTAAAAAGCAGGCACGTCATACGTTTGAAGCAAGAAGTACATAAAGGCACAACGTCGATTTTTGCAGTAACTGTATCTTGAACGACCAATAAAATGTGAATTCAGCACACGTTAAACTAATGCATTCGCCACTCTAATGGTGTTTAAATTTGATATTATAATGTTTTATGTTGACAAGAGTTTTCATTTTTATTGAATTTCATTCATATTCTATTCCTTATAATTGATTAGGCTTTTAAGCTTTTCATTATTGACACACTGGACCCATAGTGTATGCACATGTACCATTTTATCCATCCGTTTACATTAACAACTGCGTATCATGTTCTTGCAACACGTGAATGCAATTTTAATATTAATGTGTTTCTTTAAATGTATGGGAAAAAAGTGACACTCCAGAAACATTTCCAGGGCAGCAATTATTATCAGCATGTCTCTTTTTTAGGAAAATGGCCAATCGTTCGCATATAAAATGCAAGACAATACAGGTATGTAAACTTGACTTTAATAACTTCTTAATTTTATCCTTGCACTGCTATATTCGTTCTTGCCAATCATTGTATCCATCGTATATTATTGGTATGTGTTACTTTCTCCTTGTTACTTTAATACTTTGTTTGGCATTTTAATCTTTCAGAAAACAGTATCCTTTTCCAGGGCAACGTTACTTGGTAAGATGAAAGCAGAATTAGAAAATTTACATTGAATATACTTGCAGTTTTAGCATTTTTTAAGGACTTAAATTAGTGTAGTGTATCCTGTGAACATCCTAACAATGTCAGCATTTGTACCCGATCTGCGCTTACTGTATTATTTTATTTAATATCATTGTTCTACGTATTGTTTCAAACGGTTTCAGCCGCAAATGCTTGCATTTTTCATTACAAGGCATTGACCCCAGCCAATCAGTTGTATGTTTAATGTTGTGTTATATGAATTGTGCTGTATTGTGCAGTCACTTGCCTTAAATAAAAGCATAGCGGCTGGAAACCAGACTTTCGTGTTTTATAATGTTTTCATAAGTTCATAATTCCCAGATTGTATGCGTTAATACGGAAAAGATGGCATTGTTTGTGCTATTCGTTCCTTCCACGCGATTGGCGTGTTTATTGATCTCGCGGGCGGGTCTTCAATAGACTTCGAGATGAACATACGTCTAATGGTGAAGAATGTCGGAAGCTCAGACAATGTGTTACTTTGCTCCTTGTTACTTTAAAACTTTGTTTGTCATTTTGATCTTTCAGAAAACAGTAACCGCTTCCAAGCAAATTATATATACTTGCAATGTTAGCATATTAGTTCAAGGACTTAAAGTAGTGAAGTGTATCCTCTTAACATCCTTAAATATCAGCATTTTTACTCGATCTGCGCTTCTTTATTATTTTATATGATATAATTGTTCTACCCCAGCTAATCAGTTTAATGTGTATTGTTGTGTTATATGCATTGTACTGTATTGTACAGTCACTTGCCTGAAATAAAAACATAGCGGCTGGAAACAAGATTTTCGCATTTTATAGTGTTAACAGAATTTCATAATTATCCAATTGTATGCGTTATTACGGAAAATATAACAGTGTATGTGATATTCGATCCTTCCGCGGAATGGGCGTGTTATATTGATCTCGCGGACGGGTCTTCAATATAAAAATACAATTCTTCAAGATTGACTTCGATATAAACATAAGTCTAATGGTGAATGATGTCGGAAGCTCAAAGACAAAGAAAGTATGAACTTAGCAAAAAAGGGATTGTCTCGTGCATAACCAACTTTAGTTATCGTTGTTTTACTGTGGCAATTGTCTTGTTTCTTCCCCAGATACATTTGGTTCGTCTTAAAATCGGTTAATTATCATAGGCCGGTTATTGTGTTATTCTGTTAATGCGAAGAACCATTGGTGTTTTGTTTCCGAACTTAAAAGGCCCGATGACAGGATTGAATGTTTATGTATTAACTTCATAATGATCGATGTAAGTGTTTCGCAGTATGGCACCATACAGTATCAGGTAATGTGATCATTTACAAGTCATGACCACAAAACATGTAACATGTAGACTGAATGTAACTATAATTAGTAAATATATAATAAGCATGTCATAGTTTCTTCCTGTTTATGTATGTTGTGTTCGTAATAAGGTGATACAAAGTAATTTGTGTGCACTAAGTCGGCTACAAAAATAAAACATCCATGTGCATCCATGTGCAATGGGTCTAGAGTTTCAATGATGAAACGCTTAAAAGCCTATGCAATTATAAGGAATAGCGTAGGAATTGATTGGAATACAAATGAAAACTCCTGTCAACATAAAACATTATAACAAATTAAAACACAATTAGAGTGGCGAATGCATTAGTTTAACGCGTGCTGAATTCGCATTTTATTGGTCGTTCAAGATACAGTTACAGTTACAGATACGTTATAATATCCCTGATTTTCTTAAACCCAATGCATGTCAAGTGATGTAAGCACAACACATTAATATAATAATAATAGTAATTTGTGTTGACAATCACTCAAGATGATAACAATTTATAGTATTATTTTCCGTCTGATCTTGCGCATATGGTACGCGGATTGAAAGTATAGGCGGGCAGACTTATTTTTTTATGTCCCCAAGTCTATACTGGGGGACATATTGTTTTTGCCCTGTTTGTTGGTTTGTTTGTTGGTTTGCACAAACTTTAACATTGGCCATAACTTTTGCAATATTGAAGATAGCAACTTGATATTTGGCATGCATGTGTATCTCATGGAGCTGCACATTTTGAGTGGTGAAAGGTCAAGGTCATCCTTCAAGGTCAAAGGTCAAATATATGGGTCAGAATCGCGCAAAAGGGGACAAAGTGTTTCACAAACACATCACTTGTTTTCAATATGTTATTCTCGAAGCATCAAGTTTTACACAAGTACCGAACTACAGAGATCATTGATATTGTCAGATTTATTGTATAACATGTGTAACTAATAACGTAAAAGGTAAGAAAACAGTAGGGATAAAAGAAAACGTTTTTCAAAAAACATGTTTGAAAAAACAAACAGAGAAAAAATGCTCGGACAGACTTGTAGGGATGTGCCTTTCCTGCTGTGCTCAAGTCGGCCGGCCGCGGTACAATATTTGGTCGAGAAGAATAACTGAAGCGGATCACGGGTCCGTTAAAAATGCACGTAATCTTATGCACAGCGTCACGTGATGCCCTAAATGTTACTTCCCGTGGATCAACTGAAGAGAACTTGAAGTACTAGTACTGCCTGCATACACATATAAACATGTATTTATGTGTGTACCAACATAACAAAATCTGATTCAGGAAACCATGTATAGTTTGTAAGAAAAAAAGCTAATATGAATCAGAATATATCGCCAAATTGGTTAATAAATTCATGGAAATAGTATGCATGCTGTTACCCGATTCCATTTACTGCCTTGGAATGTCTCCAAAAACAATTACGCATTACCGGTTAATTCCATCCCAAAGACGTTTATGGTCAGAGCTGGTCAGTCAATCCTCAGGGGAAGACGGAATGTACTATTAATAAACGACTTATGTTGTTAACACAGCATTGCTATCAAAATATCACATAACAGGATTTTAGAAGAAAGGCATGAGTAAAAACCTATCGGTAAATGCCATTTCTCTTGCATTGTGACACGAAAATACCGAAATAGTATAATGCCCATGATAGAAGGGAAACCGTTAATTATGTAGCCACACATGTGTGACGTACGCGGTCAGTCTGTTTGAAAATCTTTCCTGCAAGCAAGAATAAGCTACCGACATTTGCCATAAATAACAAAGTGTGACAAAAAAAATTATCGGAAAGTATCGTGGTTTGATGTTACATTTACAAGACACAATTATATGTTTTTAAGCCCGCGTCATGCAAAAATGGGACTTATGCAATAAGCTGCCAACGAAGCTCCAGTCCAGCCTTCGAATCCGCGCATTCTTGTCAGGATATGAATACTGAGGAGGATACTCTGGTAATACCACGAAACCTTGCGTGTTTTATAGCGGAAAGCGTAGCCACTGAAAAGACTGTACATGTGCGCAGGCTAGGCTTGAGCGACACTGGCCGCAAATGCCATAAGACCAATGTTCGCATGACGCGGATGTTATAGTGTTATTTGAATGTGTGAAAAGAAAAAGCGTCTTAATCAAATATAATATTTCAATGACAAAGACAAAACTTCATAATAAGCCACGTTAGGACACATATAATGTGATCACACGAAGTTAAATTTTTATCTACGATCGCTAGTATGTGGTTTAAAATATGTGCACTTCATGACAAACATTTTATGCGGTGGATCTGTGACTTTTCATTTAATAAATAAGAAAACTAAAAGTTCGACCTATATTTCAAAGTCAGGATTTACGCCGAAAATCTTTTTTTAAGATATTTCTTGTTTTAATTTCACGGAAATCAAAATATGTTCATTCACTGTCCCTACATTCAGTTTCTGCACACAGTCCAGTCTGTATCCAACACGGTCAGTACATAACTTTTTAACTTAATTTAAATCGTTATCACCGTTCGAAGTCAAATCCAAACTGTCACGCCCTTCACGACTCTCGTCATCATCTTCTTCGTCGACTACCGCAAGACACGTAATCTCGAACCCGCCCTTCGATTATTTCACCGATGCCGTCTGCACTCGCATCAATTCCAACTCTTCTTCGTCTGCTAACAACTGTCAATCTCTTGCGAAGCATATGGCGTAGTAAAAGGGATCTTCCCAAAATTTTGAGAGAGTAAACTCTCCAATTCCTAGATTAAAACACACGTCGATTTGAGTCTTAAATTAAATACATGTACGCGCATGTCACACTACGGAATTGTGAAATTAACTTCTGGAAATTCTATTACAAAAAAAAAACTAAAATTAAAAAGCTGACTTACTACCCAGTTCACCAATTCGTTGCTTATCAAGTATTATTATTGTAATGTTTTATTAGTTAACCGCACTAAAAAAATATAATAATAATTAATTAAACATGATGCACTTTGCTTGAAAATTGATCAAAAAGCGCTGAAACTTGAGTTGAATTACATTGGCTAAATTAAAGTAACAATAATACTCAAAAATCAACGGAAATTTCGTAAAGTATTTCGTAAAATAAAGATACCTAATAATAAATCAATGTTCCTTATGGCAAAAGCCAACATTTCAAAGCGATATGTTTTCTGGTAACATGGATGTTTGCAGATATAAAATGCTTATTTTTATTTTTTTGTGCCACAATTCATTTCATTTTATAACCCCGCGACTATATCTATTCATACGACATTTGAACACTAAAATGGTACCATATTTAGTGTTCAAGTTTCGTATGAATAGATATAAGAGGAATAATAATATTTAAAGCAAATATTTATTTGACAGGTAGATAGATCTTCATAAGTAATGTTCATGTACTTACTAATTACATAACAATCATTGATTTCGAATCGGGTACCGTAAAGTTTGGTACACATTAGTGAACCCTTGGCTATTAAACAAAACACCGACAATTTTGTTTACAGTACTTTCCCTTTACACGGTTCAAGTTATAAAAGCTATGGAAATTAACACAATTCAAACAGAAACTTCTATCAAACTAATAAAATGAACAAAGAAATACTAACCATAATTTCTTTATCCATCATGTTATTTCGAAATTCCCAACTTTGCCGTTCATAACTAATTTTCACCAAACACGAAAATACTTCCCGGATTAAACAATGACGAACATTTAAGCGAGTTTTCCTAACAACGTCATCAATGTTGAATCACAGTATAGGTACCTCACGCTACCATGAACAGTTCTTCTCGATCAGCTTTCCTGCACGTGCACAAATTGCGGGCGTACATTTTACAGGAGTAAGTTGTCAATGCATTCCTTGAGTACGTGTTCAGCTAATTGGTCGGCTTCTACACATGGGAACTTTGAAGACGACTCGCGTTGGAATCTCTTGCGCATGTGATAGTTTAGTCTATTGTGCCTTTTACGCACTGCATCAGCGATAGTTATCCCTAGTAAATTCCTAACAACCCAGTCGAATAATTTATATATTGACGGCAAATGTATTTAATTGGGACAAGTTGTTTGCAAACACCTTATTAAAGACGGCGAAGTAGCAGATGAAATGAATGTTTTGCGCTAATTCAGGTTGCACGTGGAAAGATCAACTTAAGATCAAACTGTCTCGTACCCGCAAAAAGGTTGCGTCAAAAATAAATACGCCTTCTCCGCTCCCCGAAGCAGAGGTTTTATGGGACTTATAACTTGAATGAATAATAAAGTAAGCAACTTGCGAAACAAATCCTTGTTGCAGACGTTTCAAATGCATCTGGGAACGACATGAGAGGACTTTGGTCGTGAAACCATAATAATTAAGAAAGTTATTCGTGAAACATAACGCAACATAACACCATCTTACGCACGCATGTTCACTATGGCATGCAATAGTTTTAAGCGTTTTATATTCAAATTAAAGTGTTTGTTAACAAGCAAGTTACTGAATTGAGACCCCGAAGGTGTCGTGTTGCGTGTTGTTCGTCTTTAACATGTGCTGGCATTTTAAAAGCTAGAAGCTGCATACTAATGTGAGGAAGTTAAAAGACTCATATTAAAAGGACTTGTTTACACTTTGGTAATATGACGACTTTCAAAATAAGTGTTATAGATTAAAAACAAAAATGTTCAAATTAAGCAAAATAACACTCCTGACGAAGAATAATGTTAAACATATTTGTTCATTGATGTATGATCATCATTCGAAATCAGTAAAACAATAAAGCTTTTGTAACGCTCCTCGATAATCTATAAAATACGCTGAGTACTATCAAAGTGTTAATGTTTCGCTTCTAAAATCTAAAGCCAGCGTGGCGCTGTGGTAGCGCATGAGCTTTTGCATCCAGTGGTCCTGAGACCGAATCCCGGTGAAGGCATTTATTGTATTCAACTTATTTTGCGTGCTATTATTATAAGTTAAGACAATTTAAAACAGTGTATATTTGTAAGTAAACATATTTAATGACATTGTTTAAAATACGAACGTCTGATAACATGTCCCGTTAAGGCTATATACCTACAAGTTTATGTTAACCCCATTTATTGATTTCTTTGAATATGTGTAAGATAGTCATTCCATAATATGAATCAGGTTTATTTCGTTATTATGTGTTATCTATGTTGTCTGAGTTTTGTCATATCATTGTGGCGTGTTGGCGTATTTGAAGGTAGCCAAAACACGCCGAAACGACAAAAAACACAACAAATGTCATAATTATCGTTTTGGTGCTGTTTTCGTAATTTTGTAAACACACCTACACGCTGGAGACATATTTTCCCGCCAGAACGACACAAAAGGACGACACATGTCTTTATTGTCGTATCGGCAACCTTCTAGTTGTTTTGGTTGGTATTGTTTGCGTCTTCGCGACCCTCTTTAAACCCGCCAATACCGCAGAACAATATAGCAGTAACTGCAAACATAGTAATCTGCATTGGCTTTGTGATATTGAGCGTTTCACTGTTATATATATTAGCCCTTAGATATACTTTAGTTTATTAGCATTTTATGTGTATTCTGGAATAAACGTCTTGTATAATGGAGTTGAAGTGACAAGATCTATATCTTCTCTTCCTATTTCCTCCTATTTCCATTTGAACGAACGATCGTTGCTAAATATTGACTACATCAAGAGAAAGCATTCCAGGTTTACAACCTTCTTTAACATAGATATCACTAATTGCGGTCACCGCTGCACATCCCTGGTTATAAATTGCAGAATAAAACGTATATAATTCATTGTCTTTCGAGCGTTTGCCTGTAAGCAGACAAACTTAAGGGGTTCTTCCGTTAAACATTGGCATCTGAAGCTATCATTGTAGGAAACACCGTAATAGCGTTGGTTGTTAAAACGACAGTTTGGAAATTGAGATTCGTTAATGTAAAAAAATCATTCGTTTGGTTTGCTTATGTGTTGACAAAAAGGTATTGTAGACAATGTGCTTTACAGTTCTGTTCAAGATACAAATTTGTGGACGAAAGCCCATGTACGTAAAGATATAATACAAATATAATTCATGGCTGTCATATTTTAGTTTTCGTTTGAAAACGTTTTATTTCCGTACAAGAAATGACGAGAGAAAAACGGACATTTTAAAGATAAAAAAACAAGCACTTTATAAATTAGTTTTGTAAAAAAGGAAAGTAGTAAATTAATATTTCTTAATATTTCTTAACAATAAACTTGCGAATAAATTTTATTTTTTTTTATTTAATAATTCCCGACATATTTGCATAGGACATTCAGTTATTAATCAAACATAAGTTTCGTATTAATAATGGTAATTAAATATCTTGATACCGAAACGACACTGTTCCGTCATCGTCCAGAATTGGATACGAATACGCATAATCTATCAAGACAAGAATCCGACTTTCACTTGTATTTTCTAAAAGTGTTTAAAAAAAACACCTTTCAATTTCCAAGATGACGTCAGTCTGTTTTGGCAGATAGGAGACGGGTTTGATTTTCAGCCCGAAATACTGTTCTGCGAGTAGGAACTGCACACACACTTTTATTTCTTAACTCACAATCTTCACATAAAGTAGTTAAAAATGTTACGCTTGTCTTTTACGAAATTGATATAATGTAATGTCGAATATCGAAAAAGCATGCAGTTTGACACACATTGTTACGCCAAATAATTTATATCAAACTCATGCAATGCTAAGTGTAATGGTATTCTAATAATATTTCCACTCTTGATGGCGTTAATGATTCATTCAATGCGAGTTGATAAGATTCAGTTGTTTTCGTTTGTCTGAAGATCGGATTCGGAAGAGGAATAGCACCAAAACCACCGCTTTGCGTCTAGCATTTCATGCAAGGCTGACGACGTTGATAACATGCATACATACCTATTTTGTATGGTAGTAAAGTAAAGATTGTATACAGCGACTTCATTTTACTAAAGCTCACTAGACATGCTACAGATGTTTTTTTTTTATGGCACTGACTATAATAACTAACAATATCGGTAAACGCATGCAAACTTGTATGTATATTGAAAACGTTTGTCAAATCAGTGAAGTTCGAATAGCAGGTGATCTTTTTTGTTTTTGGTTACCAAGTTAAATGTATTACAAGCGTGTGTCCTGACAGTGTGTTATCTAGATGATGGTTCACTGGAAAAAATATAGAATTTCTAAGGAAATAATGGTGTTTTTTTAATTTTAAAAACAAGATAGCATTTTACAATACATCGATACGCTAGAGAAGAATGTATTTCTAGCATGGGAAGTACACACATGCATCCAAACTCGCTCGACAACTAGATGTGTATGATAGCTGTGTGCAATATAAACAACTTATTATCCTATTCGATCATAAGGCTTGTATACAATGTACGTATAAACAATTAAATCTACAGAAAACCTATGCATTCAACTCTTGGTAGCCCGAATAATTTCGTTAAACTAGAACTCCTCGAGTTGGATGTGTCGCCTGATGGCAATGGGTTAACCAAGAAATTGGCCCATTTCAAAAAGTCTAAGTCCAAAATAAGGTCGAGGTCACAGGGGTAAAAACTTTTATGCGCACGGAAAGGTCTTGTCCAGATACACATCCGTACCAAATATGAAAGCAATATGTGAAGGGACACAGACATTATGAGGTTTTTTTTAATCGCGGTCGCAGATTTCGAAACCTGAACGCGGACCCCAAGTTAAAAAATGTCATGCGCATGGAAAGGTGTTGTCCAGATACACATGTATACAAATGTACCAAATATGAAAGCAATATCTGAAGGGACACAGTAGTTATGAGCCTTTTCCAATCGCGGTCGCAGATTTCGAAACCTGAACGCTGACATCAAGTTCAAGGTCAAGGTCACAAGGGTCAAAAATGGAAAGGTGTTGTCCAGATATACATGCATACCAAACTAGAAAGCAATATCTGAAGGGACACAGTTGTTATGAGCCTTTTTCGAATCGCGGTCGCAGATTTTGAAACCTGAATGCTGACCTCAAGTTCAAGGTCAAGGTCACAGGGGTCAAACAATTTATGCGCATGGAAAGGTGTTGTCCAGATACACATGCATACCAAATATGAAAGCAATATCTGAAGGGACACAGAAGTTATGAGCCTTTTTCGAATCGCGGTCGCAGATTTCGAAACCTGAACGCTGACCTCAAGTTCAAGGTCAAGGTCACAGGGGTCAAAACTTTTATGCGCATGGAAAGGTGTTGTCCAGAAACACATGCATACCAAATATGAAAGCAATATCTGAAGGGACACAGACGTTATGAGCATTTTTTGAAAAGTGTGACGCCGCCGCAGACGACGCCGCCGACAAAGTTACAACTATATGTCCCCTGACCATAGTCAGGCGACACAAAAAGTGTGCTTGTCCATGCATGTTAGAGATTTTAAGTACAGAAAATGTTTTGTTTGGACGGAAACGTCATTCATATGAAATCGCTGTGTCAATAAAATCAAGACGTCAAATATCAAAATTGTATTCATATTCTTTTAAAACAAACTACGGGGATTACACGCTGGAAACCGTCGATAGGTGAACATTTTGACTTTGTGTAAGCATTTGTTTGTTTAGTTATTTTAAACGTGCTTATGTTTAGTTTTGCATTCTTTTCAAACTTAGTTAAAACACATGGAGAGGTAGACTACATGCTATACAAATAACGCGTAACACAACGCACAACATTAGTATGTAACGTTAACGTTGGCAGAATGTTTTAACACGGTTTTTAATATGTTCTCATTTACGTTTTTAAAAAATGATATAACACTTTGAAACACACATATCTCATAAGAACCCCTGGTTGTAACTAAGCAAACAGGAATTTTAAACTTGTATAGTGAACATTTTTTTATACGGGAGCAAATAACAATCTAAGCCGGGGGCGGGGGTGAACATAAATGTACTAAATGTACAGGACCACCACCGTTGCACAAGCAATGTTTTTGATGTTTTTAGGATAACAGCGACAATTAATGTATGCTTCGCTTTCAGGTAATCTCTACATTATACTTGTTTCAGTTATCAAGATGACCAAAACTAATGGAAGTTGCATGGTTTAAACAGTTACAGGTATCCCTGCTACAAGTGTAACACTCTGACCATTTTCTTATAATAAATAATTTGTAATATAATACATATAAACATGCAAACGTAGTGATTCGAAAAGTGAGTAAATAGTGTTTATTAGCAGTTATATTGCCTTTGCTAAGGCCAGAGTTTTGTTTTTATTATTACATTTGCGTGCAGTTATATAAATATATAAAGATTACCCTAAACATTGAACTTCGAGTTGTTTCGACATCGGAAAGCCCTAACATGGCACAGGCGTGACCTTTGGTATTGATGACAGCCCTCTCCCTTTGACGAGATTATCATTGACTTAAGTGTCGCTCATCCCGGTGCCTTGTCTCATGTCTAGCGTGTTGTGCTGCATAATTGCCAAGCGAAAAGATGACCGTATTCACTTTCTTAAATGCAAAATAAAATACTTAACGGCATAATTTTGGGTCGCACACATGTTTACGTATGCATATGTTTTCGCATGAAATACTATAAGTGTATTCAACTTATAACACTATTCATGTGTGATTAGTTTTTCGTGTGTGTTTAGGGTGAGGAACTCCGGAATTCCGATAGACTTTTTTATTGTTCAGTCACTTGATGAAGGTGCAAACAAACATGGGGCTTTGTTTCAATATTTGTTTACATTTAAGGGGTTGAATGGAACTCTTCCGGTTTACATACATTTCTGAACTTAAGCAATATCTTAGACGAAGAGGGGAAACATTTTCTTATGTTAAGAAAGTCTGTTTTGTGCAAAACGGGTGATATTTTGCAGATCGAGATTGACCGTGATGAATTGATAGAAGGTCGGGAATGCATGTTGCCTAATAAGATTGCAAATGAAGATGTTAACGTTCTCTGTTTGCACCAGTTGATCGAGGGTTCATATAACACCCCACTTGCATCTTCATTTTCTATTTTGACATTTACACTTAGCTGTTGTCCTTTAACGAGTGCGATCATTCACGTCCGAGACGTAACCATAAAAGGAGGGATATACTATGCAAAAAGATGGAAACGTACTAGATTTTAGGGAAAAAGACTGCATCAATTGACATTTTGGTCTAGTTTTGTTAAACCAAGGACAAATAACAAGGATCCAGTGAAAACGTTTCCAGTTTACCTGGATACATCTTAAGAACGCGAGGCATATAGAGATTGTAAATGTATAATGTCTTCCTTCTTTACATGTCAAGGAGGGTATTAACATGAAGCTGTGAGAAAATTTATGTTATGATTTTTGTTTTGTGTTAAGTGGTCTGTTGAAATATGTATATACTATATTTCTCATGCATTAGAACAACAAAACCGTCAGACCAAAAAGCTGGAAAGTAACCACTATCAAATATTTGTTGAAATGTGTATGTCAATATGGTTCAAGTTTGTCGTTACCATATATATAAACAACTTATTCAAATTCTTATCAAATAAGACAAAAATTTATTTGACTGTGTTATTGCGGTCGTTTTTGATCCCCATCTTTTGGCCCGATTATGTCTGCTCAAACTGGTAGCCCAGTGTCGGTTAACATTGATGTGTTATTTCTAAGGCTAATAGTTTAAGTAACAATGCATATAATGAATTTAGAGGACAAAAATACCCCAATAATGTTTAACACGAATTGTACGTACGTGGCAGGGAATGCCGTTATAGTTAGGTGAAAATTACAATGTATTACTGCAATGTGCTAACACGCTTACATTATACCTTGCTTGTGGCTTCAAAACGAGAAACATTCCTGGAAGCATATTTTGTTTTGTAATATGGTCGTGATGAAATCCTCATTCATGTCCCAGGAGTGTACTAAATTCGTCTCGATACGGAAATTCTGGTTGTGACGAAATAATATTAGGGTTGGAATTGATAACCGAAAACGGGAAGTAATGAAGGTACGTCTTATCACTTTCCTGATGCATTACAATCCAAGGATGGAAACAACTTTCGTGACATGTCAACACTACGTGTCTTGTTTCTCGAAGGTCTTAATCAAAGATGGTAATGTGTTTGTATCTTGATGTATTTCTAATATAAACAAGCATTTACCCGGGATCACGTGCAATGAATAGTTAAATGCATATACCAGCACTGCATACCATTGAGAAGTATTATTTCGATGACGTCTTGTCGATTGTGTGCGGTCTTTGTTATCATTATTAGCTGACACTTTCAAGTACTTGAGAGTTATTGAGCGTATGTTTTCGGACCAACAAAGAAACCAGTCTGATAGAATCAACTTGCATTTGTAGCCGACATGTTTAAATCGCGGGTATAATTGAATAGCTGGATGGTTCAAAAGCCGTATGCAATCACGAATGTGGCACAATGTAAATACAAGTATTATTATTCATTGCACAGTAGATTCAATATTCTGACCAAATTAGTGGCAATCAAATATCATACATGTCAATTCTTTAAACAAACGTACAATTGGTACACAGGCCGCTAAAATATTATTTGGAAACTGTGTCATTTAAGAGGTACTAGTAAAAGAAACACATGCATGTACTTATAAGCAAGCAAACCTGAGCACAAATGTCCGTATTGTATAAATGAATACCAGGTCCAGTCAGATGCATTCAAAATCGTTATATAGCACTATTTATATCAAACAATCGCTTTGTCTCTTATTGTGTATATTTCGTCCCCAGCATGGCGGCGTTAATATTGAGATACCATATACACATCTAAACAATATTCATCCTCAATGTGTAACAGCATGTTTGTAATCCCTTAAGAAAACATAATACTAACTTCATGGATTCACTAATATATTTTAACATTAGTTATTGTAAATTTATTTTATAAAAAAACACAATTTGTAAATAACATAATCATATAAGAATAACAGATGGTTTACAAGTACAAACAATAAAACTCAAATTTGACATAACCTGTAAAGATTATTTTTATTGAAAAAAAAAACAGTCTCTTTCTTGCAAATAGGTTTAAGACAGAAATTAAGTCGGGGTAAACGAACTATTACTGTAAACGTTTTAAGGTCAGAGAAACACATGTTTTCAATACCAATAATATTAGTCATAGTGCTTGAGTATGACGTAAACCAGGAAAAAGGTTAAAACAACTTGCCATAAAAGGAAAAACCTATTAATAACACACAACAGAACTATCTTACGAAGATTCCCGATATTGTCGATTTATCACGATCGAAACCCCCTAGTACCGTTATTTAATGCTATGTCTGGCTTTACAAAGTTGTCTTGTCTTGCAGGTATTGGTATATGTTTTTATCTAAATGTTTGATATTTATTTGTTGTTTGTATTATTTCACTAAGTGCGGCAATTTATAGTTAAGAAATAATATCTAGTGTATTTGGATTTTGTTATAATAATTGATGATATTATATTGTTCATTCTAAAGGATTATTTGGTATGTAAACAATTACGTTCAATTTATAATTACTAGACCGCATACTTATATTATATACCAGGTAGTAAAAGATATGCTTATTATTATTAGTTATTTACGTTTATGGAAATTAATGTAGAAATGTTGTATTACAAATTTTACATAAGGTACTTTTATAAACTGTGCATGCATATTCATATGTATACTATTTTAATATATATAATTATAATTGTCGACTTGTCTTGCAGAAAATAAACTTTGGAGTACCTTAGACAAGATCGTTGGTTCTGAATTAATATCATCAACAACCAGGTAAGGAATATATATAATAATAAACGCTGAACGCAGCAATAGAAATAGCATCTAATAAATAAATAAGAGAAATATCCTTAAATCATCCGAAAGATCCCGAGTAACAAATAAACATTAATCAATCATACATTTTACTGTATGATATGTGTGGCAAGTAGTAATTCACCATCAGCAAATCTCCTGAACAACCAATTATGAAAATTCCCAATACTAATACGATTTACTTACATAAGGGACTTTCATATAAAAAATACATGTGTTTCGTAAGCATTATGTGCCTTTAGGGAATATAGATTAACAATCGTAGTGCAGACATCTAATATGCAATAATTTGCATCTGTTTTTGTGAAAAGGATGCAACTAAGTTAAAGTGATATTAGACGCATCTAACAGTTTATAGGTGTCTATCGCAACCGTTGTTTATTTTTGGTGTTTTCATTTCATATACACTTATTTTTGTTAATGCATCATCAACATACTAAAACAATATCTCGGACAGAGAAAAATGATGCATTTGAATATCAACCGTACTTTCGTTTTGACAACTGACAAAAGAAATGATTCGATGTACGATGTGAATCTAAATTTAGTTTAAGTGCATATTCGTTCATACGACACAAAGACACAATTTTGTTTTACGGATCATTGTAACTTCTTGCAACGATATATATCATACGACACTCGAACACTTACTACGATCTTAATAAAAAATAAAGCTTAGAGGCCTGGGTTAGTCATGTAAAATATCGAATATAATATATATTTTTTTATAAACAACTGGTAGCAAGATGACTTGCATATTATTTGTCCGTTACCACATTTTAACTAACTCTTTTGAACTGTTAATTCTTTTCAATTCAATTCAACAGTGAAAAATGCGTCTTATATCACTTTAATCCAATTATTTTACCAGTATTTGTTTTATCATGAATACATATTAGTATCAGAGATAAGCAATGCCTAGAACTGTTAGTTTCAATGCGTTGATAAATATAAACAATATAAGTTGTTCTGCTTTGATATTTTTCGAACTGTTAACACTCGTGTTTAATTCATTGCACGTCTCTAAACCCTATTGTACAAATCGTGTTCTGTATCATCGAGCGTATAGTCATTAGGTATAAAGTAGTTCATATGCATGATCTTTATATTGATTATTTACGAATACATGGTCACATTACACATTCGAACTATTATTACAGTTATTACAGGCGGCAACGAACTGTATTAATTTGACAACTGGTGCCCCGATTGAAGTCAACATATATGAAAATGAGGTCACGTTTGGTTTGTCTTACGACCGTTAACGTATTGAGTTTAGTAAGAAAATGATTATTTGAGTATTTGATTTATGACATATTGCCCCCGGCCAAATTAATACGATACAGATATAATATTCCAACTGGCAAATGTTCAGTTTATGTGTTAAACAAAGAACAAAATATAATATAGCAATTTTGTATATATCGCTTTTCATTACATTTCATTGAGCTCATCCTTATCTTCCTCCCTATTCAAAACAGCTACTTTTAATGAGTCTATGTGGACCTTAAGTTTCATACTATTACAAAAATAGTTCGAACAATTAAATACGAATAATAACAATCCAGATTATGAGGAGAGAAATTTTATTAACCCATTCTAGTCTTTTAAATAAGGCAAGTGACATATTGCCTAAACAATTCAGGACGTTGCATTCAACACGACAAAAACCATAAACTAATGATCTAAACTACGAACGGTCAATCCAAAGCATTTGGGGTTAAATCTGGTTGAATGACGCGGCGTACCTCACACGCCCAGATTTAATCACAAATTTACAAGTGAAAATAACAAATAACCTCATAGCTTTTTTATTCAAATTTCATAGCAATAAAAGAGAAGTAAAATTCAACTTTATTGCAGTTAAATTACTCAAAGGTTTAATAATTATTCATCAGAGCAACAGAACAAACATGAAATTAAGGTAATACAAATATCAACCAAATTCGTTCTTGTTTACAAGATTTGAGAAATTTGCATCATATAGTACAAACCCTTAATCAGCGTAAAGCATCTCAAGAAGAAACCGTAATACAGGTAGTAAAAAACCCGATTTCATTTTAAGATGTTGATTCAAATACTTAATTGTATTGTTTAAATTCATCATTATCATTGTTTTTGCCAGAAATCAAGATAATTGACTCGGTTAAACGTTTCCATTTGCAATCATTCACTTACAATGTCAGACATTACGGCTTCATCATTTATAAAAAAATATCTCCGTAAAATCTGAAGACACTTAAATCCGTCTTAATCATACAGCTCATGATAGAGCATACAAAACATAGTGGGGATTATCTGTAGCCATGACGTTATCCAAGTCGGCATTCAAAATTTAAGCAAGCTTCAGATGTTTTAACAACGCTAAAACTGAGTAATATATATTGCAATTAATAGATTTAAATAAAGACCCCCACAATCCTCTTTCTCAGAATTTCTTGATATTTTGACCTCACCACAAAATCACGTTTTTTGAAAATCAATAAATTCTACTTAAAATGTGTTGTTGTTTTTTAATAATGTTGTTTGCTCGTGAATTACATCTACATATACGCATAATCCATCGTGGTCTTATCCGACCGAAATCCCGTTAGTTTTTTTTTACACAAATGAGAATAAGAATGAACTTAAAATGTTAACCTCGCATTTAAATTTAATATGGTTATTTTGAATAAAACATATACAAGTACAATACCCTTATATTTGTTTGCAGTATGTTTTTCATCCTTTTGGTTAATTGGTGTAGCAATAGATTTTGTCCATGGTATAGGATATGGTTCTGAAAGATTAATGCTATTAAAGAATAGTTGTATGTAAGGTAACAAGATCTTTAACCTACATTTAAAATGTATTGGCTTCGTACGTCGTCCCAGCGCCTTAACTGCTTTTATTGTATGTATACTTGCTATAATTTCGTTATCCGTTACAGACGAATTGAAAATAGAGTCAACTGTTTCATCCCTTTCTTCATTTTGAAAGTTATGCTTAAGAGATGCTTACACTCTTTACACACGATTAATTGTATTTAAAACATTTGAATTATATTATCACTGCTTGAATCATTATAATTAAACAAATGCTCAAACTCGTTAAATTGACTATGTGTTATAATATTAGACCATCTATTTTTGTATTTTTCGGCATTCGCGTCCTTTAAATTGCATACATGTATAAACTGTTAGCTTGTGTTATTGTTTATTGGCTAAACCCATGTTTGTATAGTTTCTACCGACTGTAGTTATTTACAATGCATGTCATTTGTAATTAGTGATTTGGATTCAACAATATAGTTGACTCCACTATACACAGTTTTATTCACACATATGTAGTTTGAATCCCCAACTAGTCCATTTGATATCAATGCACCGTACGTTTTACAAAGTTCCAATAGTTTTTGCTGTTAAATAAGTAAAAACAATCCTAAAACAGCCGAACCCGCTAACTTTTACAGAAACAACATCATTTGAATCGCATATGTTAATAAGTTAGTCACTGAAGTAGTAGACAAAACAAACAAGTGTCCAGTAAGGCAATACGAAGAACAAATGTACTCACCGTCGATATGCATAATATAAATATATATCCGTTTTATTTGACAAAAAAATAAAATGGTTAACCGAAGGATCATTTATCTGAACATATTTTAAAAGTCTACACAACAATGTTTTTTTTCCGTATTATGTTTGTATTTGGAAGATGCTAAAGACTTTTGCTAATGTATTGTGCGTGTTTACGTGTACTTTTTTATGTACTATTTAATAAAGGATTTGTATTTACATTCTGATAAACGGATGTTATCATCACCTGAAACGGAATAAATGTAAATGATGAGAATAATTTTCATCGGATCTTAGCGATTTTAAAATAATGAAATTTAAGATTACAAGCATAACTTATGATTTCGTCGATATCGACACAAAGTCGAAAACGGACACTATGACGGTTTTGCATGAAACGAAGTTGAACGAAAGGATAAGATGAAGCGCATTCGGCAGATTTTTTTTCCCTGAGATTCTATATTGGACAAAATAGTGTGTTGCCATTAGTGTGATTTACAAACATATAATTTATGTAATACATTTATACAGACTTATCAAACATGTTTAAAAAAGAATTCGTTCAAACACCCGGTATTTGGCATAATTAAGAAAAAAAAGATGTATCTGCAGTTGAATAAATTACCTCTATTTGGTGTACAACTTACGTGAATCGGTCATTTGTATTGACTAAAATAAACCGGAAATTAGGAAATATTTATTTATGTTGCCAGTACGTGTAACAAGAAGTTGTATAAAACGCATCATGATCATTTTATCTTCTATAAATATATTTTACGAACACTCTTTTTGCAAAAGATGGATATTTTTCTATACATTAATTCACAGTAGCTATATAAAGTCAATATTATGTTATTCGTGTATATCAAGGTTTTATAGAAGTATGTACATTTGATTTATGCAATACATAAAAGGATATTTAATGAATTACCACATCAGATATTTATCTGCTCACATGCGATGCGGTCGACAGAACATCGTGTTTTTATAATGTCCTAAGTAAAATACCACAGAACAATATTGAACGTATTGTATTCCTTTCAAATCACATGTTTGGGTGTTTAAACAATACTTTGCGTGCTTTCCGCTAACTTGCACCTCTGTATCTTACAACTAATTTATTGTCATGATATGTCATTTTTTAATCACTTCATTGAGCGATGGAACAAGTATAATCTTTGTCGTTCCTCAATGGCATACAAAAAGGACGCCATAAACCAATTTGAAACAGATGCATCTCAATATTTTATTACGAACAAATTAAACAGTTTCAAGTGTTTTTAATGCTGAAAACATCTTTTTGCTAATTTACGTCGTCAATTAAAATGCCGCTGTTATGGGCAATGCTTCAAATTTCACCACATGTATTAAAATATTGCAGTATGTGTTATGTTTATCGTCTTTGAGTTTGTTTGTATGCATATTTGTCATGTTTAAATTTAAGCTTTTATGCAAGAACTTTCTCACAACAAACACACGTTAAGAATGCCCAGTTGCTGGGTTTTGTAACTAACTATATGCACATATCAGAACACTGTAATGTTGCGATGCATTTCCCCTGATAAATATCAGCAACCTTTATAAACTGACATTTTATACCAAGTTGTTACTCATAGTATGAATAAAGTATTCAATACGATTCAGACTATGGCTGAATTCTCTATTGAACAGGAAATTTAAGGACGAGACATACTCATTGCATTGCTTCTGTCCAAGAAAGTCAATTGTTGGAGTCTTTAAAAAATCATACAATTCAAAATTTCCAACGAAAAATATTAATTAATAAAATAATAACAAGATAATCCCATTTGTAATATGTTATGTGTATGTTTATATTTCCAAACTTCATGAAAGTTGATTATCGATGGTATCAATGGTTTTAAGACAGCCCATAGGTATTATTTTTATATTTGGCTGATAGCAATTAAATCTTAAATAAATTCAACTGTCCTTATTTATGAAGTATGTCGATGAGTGTAATTTACATTAATGTGTTACGTGAAAGGGTTACAATGGATATTTGGTCCATCAAGAAAAACGCAATTGTACATCAATGCCATTGATGACTTTAAGATGTTTTTGTCCGTGAGAAATATGTTAACATTCAAAGATGAACGATAATGAAGTTATAGTATTAAGAAAATGCTGAGTAACTTTTGAGCGCATTTAAAACACATGAAAGCAAATTATCAGATAATCATTATCACCAACTTGTGTGTAAACAAATTTAAGTAACATTTCGGAATAACAAATGGTGCCTTGATTTGTTTTGCTCAGACAAACCATGCACCTAGAACGAAAATGAATTAAAGCGATAAACGTAAAAATGCAAACACTACAATTAAAGTATGTAGAATGAAATTAAATTTACATACAAAGTGTATTAGTTTAACTTATTTCGCAAGTATACAATAATATAAAATCAAGCAATTTGGGATCACAAAATTCTTATTATCGAAATTTGGAGACGCACTCAATATTCTGATATATATATTTTACGTTACATAATGATAGCTTTGTTTGTCTACGCTGAAGCTATCGTTCTAGTCGTACTTAAAGTAAAATAATGATGGGTGGTCTTCAAGAGAGCGAGAAAGTCTCATGTGTGTGCTCCGGAATATGCCATTGTTTCACACGAATTGGCTTGAATTTTAATAAAAAAGGATCAAATACAAATCTGTGATGAGAACTCCTATTCGTATTTTGAATATACCTTTTTAGAATAAAATTCAGTCTTTACAACACCATTAGCCAATAAATGGGCATGATGCGCTTTATATTTATCATTATGAATAAGAATGCAGAATAAAATAGTATTCACACATATGTTTTTTGTTCACTTTTGAAGTTCCTTGATATAGTTTTGTTATTTTGATCTTATAATGTCCTAAATTGATTCTATTACACGTGTCATGCATTAACCCTTTCAACAATGTTATGCCTAGACATGCGCTTAAACCACTAATTCCCGATCCTTTCGACTGTTGTACATATCTGACTAAACGGTCTTTTATTGTTGAACAGTAAGTAGTATATAGACAGCAAGGTGTGGAAACACATTTACCACGTCGTAAACTGTCATAAATAATTTGATAATTCTCTAGCTGCAAAATATCAATCTGCCTACATAACATTATCAAATGATAAGTAAACACAATAACAATAGTACATATGTTGTTCTTGCCAACATACATACACTTATGGAACTTAAGGAACAAACAAACTCTTCGACATATTGCCGGTCACTTCATGACAGCAGAAAATTGGTTGTTCTGTAATACTTTCTGTTATTATTCCATACAAAGTTAAATAAGCTATTTTATATTGGCATCTATAAGTATGTGTGTTTAAATGTTTAAATGGAAGTATGTGTAACATACATTAATCGGTCTTAAATGTGCTGAAACAATTACTTAGTCATAGAAGTGACAAGCAACTTATTGATGCTATATCATTTCATCTGCTGTACATATTTTGGAACAAACATGTAAATGTCCAATTTCATGTTAATATAACGCATCTTCTCATATTATTGCTTTTTTTCAAAACAGATACAACGTTGATGAATCAAACACTATAATAAAAGTACAGAAGAAGTAGTACTAGAAAATAAATGAAAGACAAGTATAGCAGAAACCTCCTTCATGATATGTGCTCTATTGGACACGACACCTAGACACAATTTTGGTTCTACAACAAATACGAGTAAACGTTTCGGTATCTGCTGTCTCGTTTCAAATTTCACTGAATTAAACAATATTTGATTGATGTTCCTTCAAACGATTAGTTTAGTTTAAACATATTTTATTCAAACAAATAAATATCATTTATACATACAATATCATACAACATTTAACATATATTCAAGTTTGAAAAGGATTTGAACGGAAGACAAAGTCTTATTTTGTTCTTCTCCCTTGGTATATAAAGAGTTGCATGTTATTGGACATAATTGGTTATATAAGACAAAATTAACAGTATGGTTAGACATAGAAGCTCTAATTATGGAGTTTCATTAACACAATACAAATAATAAGTTGAGTTTTTTTTAAATTGAAGATGATAAAGATGAAAGTTAGGAAAGAAAAGAAAGAAGACCGTTATGGAGGTTAGTTGGGTCANTGATACACTGCGTCCAAGGCTGCCATATCACCACATGATAACTTCATAAGTAGCTTCGAATCTGTAAGGTCATGGGCAATTTTACGAATTTTTGCAACTAAGGATAATGTTTCGACCCTGTGAAAATCTCCAAATATAACACTATCACAGAAGAAGCATGTCAATACAGGAGCTGTGTTTGATTCTGAACTATAATTAGCCGTTTCCGATGTGCTATGTCTCAACTTTTTCTTAACTGGACTCATATTTGACAACTGATCACAAGTTTGAAGCTTTCTTTTCTTCAGAGCCCTTTCAACCTTCTGACTGTTGCATGTTGCATAACAATTTTTATGCCACTTTGCTTTATTTATAACAAAAATTTTCTCAATGCCATCACCGTTATCAATTCTGTTTACATCTACATAAGACGGAAGGGAATTAAGATCAGATACTGTCTTGATTCTTCTTGCTAACTCTTGATAAGTCCTATTAGTATCATATGATTTCTTATAATTATGTGTTGGGTCGGTGAGAGGTTCGTTTGTCTTTTTCTTCGGGTACCTCTGAAGGTCCAGACAAACTTACAAGTGTGACCGTTTAGCCATAGTTAGTATAATTGTTAGTAATATCAGATGGACTACAGACATTTTGTTAGTAAACCCCATAGCCAGCATGCCAGGTTAGACATTCTGTAAGCAAAATAAAGAATTGTTGACGTATGGAGATATGTCATTTCTTTAGATGTATACCTAGACTGTACATAATTTCTAGAACCCAATGATACAGCTTAGCCTTCGTTTTAAACTATTGTTACATTTGCATATAAGTACCTAAATAACAAATAGAACTGTTACACATTTTAAATAATTTTATTTATTACATGGCCAGTACTTGCATCAAGTTTACTTTTGCACCTAGCCTTTGTCATTTATTACGTTGTAAATACTTTTTTTCTATCAGTGTCGTTAATTAGTTTAGTGTAAGAATTAAACAATATTCTAATCCTTCACTTAACAAAACAATAGAAAGATATAATAATACCTGATCACCTTTAAATGAATGGAAAACAGTCAGTGAAGTTTGCATTAGTTTACATGTCAAATGGAGTTTCGGATACTAAGGGAAGTAAACAATGAAAGTCTTGTAAAAGGTGAAGTAACAAGTACAATATCAAATATTGACAAAATAAGGTTTAATATAATGATTTACCTATAGATTTGAAATGAAGGTAAATACTATATGATATATTAAATATAATATATTTACTTCTAATGGTATACAAGTTTGTATATTAACTAAAGGTAATGTACTTATAATCTCCCCTTTCAAGTACCAATTTGGAGGATTATCATGCGATGCATCAATGAATATCCATACAATTTCAACAGTTCAAGCACCGCTAATTTATAATATTGCATTATTTTAACATTTAAATCATTTTAACACAATAATTGTGGCATATAGAAATTTCAGGAAAATCTCTATCGCAGAAAAGCCGTTTTTTACCTCCCTTTATGTAATTGGTTGAAAAGTAGTTTCCAGGACAGATAGAGCGTGTCCTCACGTCTTATTTTATTAAGGGTATATTAAATAAGCTTCATACAAATTTTGGTGCTTTCTTCAGGAAGTTGAACATCTTTGGTATTTTATGTGCCATAACCTATTCACTATGAACGATAATGAAGTTATAGTATTAAGAAAATGCTGCGTAACTTTTGAGCGCATTTAAAACACACATGAAAGCAAATTATCAGATAATCATTATCACCAACGTGTGTGTAAACAATTTTAAGTAACATTTCGGAATAACAAATGGTGCGTTGATTTGTTTTGCTCAGACAAACCATGCACCTAGAACGAAAATGAATTAAAGCGATAAACGTAAAAATGCAAACACTGCAATTAAAGTATGTAGGATGAAATTAAATTTACAGACAAGTGTTTTAATTTAACTTATTTCGCAAGTATAAAATAATATAAAATTAAGCAATTTGGGATCACAAAATTCTTATTTTCGAAATTGGGAGATGCACTCAATATTCTGATATATATATTTTACGTTACATAATGATAGCTTTGTTTGTCTACGCTGAAGCTATCGTTCTAGTCGTACTTAAAGTAAAATAATGAATAAATAAATAATTCAAGAGAGCGAGAAAGTCTCATGTGTGTGCTCCAGAATATGCCATTGTTTCACACGCATTGGCTTGAATTTTAATAAAAAAGGATCAAATACAAATCTGTGATGAGAACTCCTATTCGTATTTTGAATATACTGTTTTAGAATAAAATTCAGTCTTTACAACACCATAAGCCAATAAATGGGCATGGTGCGCTTTATATTTATCATTATGAATAAGAATGCAGAATACAATATTATTCACACATATGTTTTTTGTTCACTTTTGAAGTTCCTTGATATAGTTTGGTTATTTAGATCTTATAATGTCCTAAATTGATTCTATTACACGTGTCATGCATTAACCTTTTCAACAATGTTATGCCTAGATATGCACTTAAACCACTTATTCCCGATCCTTTCGACTGTTGTCCACCTCTGACTAAACGGTCTTTTATTGTTGAACAGTTAGTAGTATATAGACAGCAAGGTGTGAAAACACATTTACCTCGTCGTAAACTGTCATAAATAATTTGATAATGCTCTAGCTGCAAAATATCAATCTGCCTACATAACATTATCAAATGATAAGTAAACACAATTACAATAGTACATATGTTGTTCTTGCCAACATACATACACTTATGGAACTTAAGGAACAAACAAACTCTTCAACATATTGCCGGTCACTTCATGACAGCAGAAAATTGGTTGTTCTGTAATACTTTCTGTTATTATTACATACAAAGTTTAATAAGTTATTTTATATTGGCATCTATAAGTATGTGTGTTTAAATGTTTAAATAGAAGTATGTGTAACATACATTAATCGGTCTTAAATGTGCTGATACAATTACTTAGTCATAGAAGTGACAAGCAACTTATTGATGCTATATCATTTCATCTGCTGTACATATTTTGGAACAAACACGTAAATGTTCAATTTCATGTTAATATAACGCATCTTCTCATATTATTGCTTTTTTTCAAAACAGATACAACGTTGATGAATCAAACACTATAATAAAAGTACAGAAGAAGTAGTACTAGAAAATAAATGAAAGACAAGTATAGCAGAAACCTCCTTCATGATATGTGCTCTATTGGACACGACACCTAGACACAATTTTGGTTCTACAACAAATACGAGTAATCGTTTCGGTATCAGCTGTCTCGTTTCAAATTTAACTGAATCAAACAATATTTAATTGATGGTACCATAAAACGATTGTTAGTAAATTGTATTAAACACTCCTCGGCCGCACTCATATGTTGATATATGTTTGCGGGAATAACATGTTGACATTTAAATTAATCGCAAGTAATCATAATTACGATATTCACTGTTGATATTGCATGCACCATTTCATCTAATGTGTTGAATGTCTGATTAACTTCATGTTGTATTCATATCAAAGAACTTGATTCATTGCTTTGCGTTTGCATCATTAAAGTCTGAAAGGTTGGCTTATTAGTATAAATGACGTTATTATAAGTCCATTCGCAGTACATAAGCATATGATGGAAAAGGATAATGCATCCATATATTTGAGTATAACAGTTTCACACTTATATTTATAGTGATGCAGCGTCTAAAAAATGAGAAAAAGTCTCATATGTCTTTCACGCATGGTAAGAGGTTGATGTGAAAACAAAGTGAAAAACACACTGAAATCCCGTCGGAACTGTTATTGAAAATTACAAAACTTTTAAAAGACCAATTCATGTCATATATGTATTGATTTATTTTTAAATATAAATTGTACAGTATGTTGAAGCATAGATACATAATTTATTTCTAAATATCCCTCTTTGTGTCATAATCACGCATACACGATTTTAAATGAATGGGGATCTGCTAGTTGATTTATCATTTAACAATCTAATTGCTCACAAATAAATACCAGTTTTAATGTATTATTATTGCCCATGACACGTTTTGTGGTTTTGATATATTGGTCAAAGCTTTTGTTTTCATTAGATACTTTTGCAAATAGTTCGATGCTTAGGATGCTTAGGATTTGCGTTCTATGCGACTTTACATGACAATACCGATTGAAAAATTATTTCCATTCTCACACAAATCGTCATTGTACGGGTTATAATAAATCGAAGTAATATAATTTTGTTATTGGAACAGTAACTAACTTACAATGTACAATCATCAATTGTGTGCAAATATAATACTGCTAATTGGTAGCAGCTGTTATTGATATTTAATTAAACCGGTCGTAATACATACACTGTATAAATACCCTTGGCAAGTGTCATAGCGACATATCGATAATCGGTAATTACGCGGAACCGTTAACATGATTGTTTACTTATTAACCAAATAAATCAAACGTAATGTGGAATGGGATATTCGCTGCGATGATGTTAAAACGTGATTTATGCCAGAACATTGTAATAGGCTATTCATTCGCCCAAACTTCGTGATGTCATTGTGCCAATATTTAGAATATTTGCTGTAAACATACAGTTACATGTACACGTCATTGATTTCATGTGCTATGGACAGAAACTTGTTTTGAACGAACAGACAGGTAATATTTATCTTAATATCAATGATGATAATCATGACTACATTTCCACGTTTAATGATATGTATAATAATGAATGATAAAGTAACCAATAAAGTTTCTTGTAAAAAAATATTTCATACTTTTAAAGAGTGATTACATGTATACCAAACACACATTGACAATTTAATTTATTGCAAATTTCACACTAACTAAAATATATAACACTATGTTTTATTTGGATGTTTGCATTTGTATCAGTTTACATGCATACAAGTTTGCAACTAATCTACTGTGAAACGCATGTATTATGTGTTATGTTCAAAATTAAATATGTCTATATATTTAGACAGAAGTATCAGTTTATATAAATTTCCATGGACTAGCTATTGTAGAATCTTGTAGAATCACTTTCTCACATTATTGGGCGTCTACGCGTTACAAATCACCACACCATTATTGTCAACGAAACTGATATTTATCTGCTCACATATTTAGAAATAATGAAAGTCCATAAACATGATCAGGACACATATTCTTGTCCGCGTTTCTTGTATTGAAGGCAAATGATCAGTAGTCTATGCAATACACAATATAGGAAACATGAAACTGCAGAAATATTATCAAGTGAAAAAGTTCATGCCCACTTGTCGTGTATTTATGGAAATTCGGGACAATTATATACAATACGATAATACACACAAACAAATATACATGGAGGTCACTGTCTTGAAACGGTCAATGCAAAGTATTAGAGGTTTAAACCGATTGGCTATCGTTATTACACAATTTTAAAACGTGAATTAGTTCCGAAACAAACAGATGTAAATACATATTAACATTATAGCGTCGCTATTCCAATTGCGAAAAATAAAAGAGAATACATAATTCGCTTTACTTACAATTGAATGTATCCATGGTTAATATTAACAAGAGCAACATAATTACAACTTGTGAGGTACGATGAAATGAAAACAATAAAAGAAAACGCTAAATCCCTTATTGTTAAAAATATTTATGGACCACCAAGCATCACGAACGCCAAATTCCAGATCATCCTTATATATGTCATGTGGTCAACCACAAGTCGTATAGTAATTTTATCATTAATGCACCAAATACAACAAATTGTGTGTTTGAAAAATCTCGATGCGCGCTTTCCATATAACAATACTTTTTATGGATTATAGAAATGACGCGCTAAACCAATTTAAAATATTGCCTATCCAAACATGTTTTTGAAACGTTTAATCTGTACATTCGTGCTGTCAACCTAACTTTGCCTATTTTCTAGGGATGGGAACGAATACTAAAATGATATACGAATATAAGTTTTTCATTATTCATATATTGCCTTGTTGCAATTTAATGTCGAATGCAAGAACTCTCTCCCAACAATCACAATTCCAGACGTGCGTATTGCATTTTATCCCAGAACAATATCAGCAGACGTATTAATATGTAATAATTTATACCAAGTTTTGACACATATTATGAATAAAATACATATACGGTTCAGACGTGGACTTAATTATTTATTGAAAGGCATTTCTGATGACGTGAAATGCTAATTCCGTTATTTACTCTCCAAGAATGTCACACAGACAGTATTTTAATACGAAGTCATATTAGCTTATGGTGGGATTTCAAGCAAGCAGAGAAACGATCGATTCATTTTAAAGCAGACATGTATTATTCTTAATTTCCAACGAAAAATATAAATTATTATTTTTTATTTAAGGTAATCAACTTAAAGTGTGTTCTATTTATGTTTCTAAACTTCATGATGGTTGCTTAACAATGTCCTTAATAGTTTTTAGACAACCCATTTTGTTTCGTTTTTTGTAATTTAGTCGGTACAATTTAAATCTTAAACAATAACATTCAATTATTCCTTATTTTGGTCGGTCGTTGAGTGTTATTTAGATCAATTTGTTACATGGAATTGTCACAATGAATAAGTGTTCCATCAAAGAAAAAACATGTACGAAAGTGTTAATGAAGTTATAGTATATAGAAAATGCTGCGTACATTTTGAAAGCATTTTGAACAAACATTAAAGCAATTATTAGATAATCATTATCATTACAGTGTGTGGACAAGTTTTCAAAATTAAAGTTACATTTCGGATTTAACACATGATGCCCTGGTATGGTTATTGTAAGACAAACCATTATTTAATATTGCAACATTGCAACCCCACATGTTATTTTAGGAGAGAAATTATCCATACATTTTATTACAGAACACCAACTATAAACATACATGAGTAAAAATGAGATCCCCGCCTTAGAACGGTTAATAAAAAAACATTGGGGTTTTAAACCGGTGTATGGGCTAGCCAAACCTCACACTTACCCCATAATTAATCACAAACCAACGAGCTCCATTAAATGTACCTATACAGACAGAAAATGAAAAGATGTATAAAAAAACTGTTAATATTGAATGTACAATTGCATTAAATCCCTTTTATTCCTCAAAGCAACGCATATTACTAGTATGAACACAATATGTTAGTTAAAATAAATATAATTCGAACTAAGCTAATAAGAATTAAATATTCGAAAATTACACAAAACAAACGGAAATGTTTAACAACTAGAATTCAACATTTGAAATTATACTTGTTATTGTTCTCATATGGTATTTATTTAATTTAACATTACACTTATTTTTTTCCATTCATAAAGATACCGAATGTTTTGCTCTCAGGATAACGAAATTCTATTTTAGAAATAGTATAAGTTACATCCCAACCTTATATGATGAATATAACGTGTCTTCAATATTTATTTGAGAATTCCTATAAACTATACTGTGGGTATGTGTGCATTTGAAACTAATTTTTATACGTAAACTAACTTATAAATAGGGTATTGACATCATGACAGAATGGAAATAAATTCATATATGTTAAAGGGACTTGTTCATAGATTTTGGCATGTTTTGAAGTTTGTCATTTTATGCTTTAAACAGATAAATGTAAACATCGGAAATAAAAAGCTCTAGTATAAAACAAGAAGAACAAGTAAAGAAAGACACAAAAAGTAATCCACACACGGACTCGAACCACTGACCCTTGGCGTGAAAGTCTAGCAATCCTTGTAATGCCACATAATATAACGATAACAACAGAACTCTCCAAAATATTGAATCGTTTCGCGTCTGAGACGCTTTATAATATTCAGGTTTTCAAATCGTCAAAAGTTGTATATAATGGATATTTTAGAGTATGGTAAATGTTCAGTATTAATGTTTAATCGCAAATATCATAACTACAATGAAAATGTGCAAATCCGAGTCATTTTTATTTAAAGTTTGTCAATTTACCAAAATGTGAACAAATCCCTTTAAGAAACGTATAATAAGATTACAAAAAAAGTTTACAATATA
Organism: Dreissena rostriformis; assembly: GCA_007657795.1. Taxonomy (NCBI): domain Eukaryota; kingdom Metazoa; phylum Mollusca; class Bivalvia; order Myida; family Dreissenidae; genus Dreissena; species Dreissena rostriformis. The sequence goes on from VMBQ01001992.1 coordinate 91,924, forward strand.
AAACTGGCATGATGTCCTTAAAGAACATAGTGAATGGATTTTCAGAATTGTCTGATTACCAGAAAGAACTCTTCAACTTTTGTCAGGTAATCAGCATCGTTAATCAAGAAAAATAATTCAATATCCAGTTAGGAAACGCAACACATTGTTGTGAACAGTCAAGTGGAACTATTAGGAAGGACATCAATAGGATGCTGATCGAAAAGCACATTCATATGAGACAGGTCAGCTGATTGTTATGTGCTATAAAAACGTAGGGCGAATAGACAAAATATCCAACTAGCTGTGGCTATGTGACGTAGATTGACGGTCGCGGATGGTAGTCGTTAATTGAGCTGTTTGGCGTAAGATATGAAGACACTCACCAGTTTGACGCAAGCGAGTTAAGTGATTATTCAAACGTTAAACTCGTAACAAAATAAAAAATAATGTCATTTTTGCGCATATTTTCGCGTGAATATCTTTAATCTGGAGTGGATTTAGATAAAAGTATTGATGAAAACTGTCAATTGTACATGTTTTTTTTAATTTAATAAACATCCAATAAGTAACACTATGTAAAACGGGATAATGATACATGATTGAAACATCTGTCTCACAAACATGAGGAAATTCGTGTTGTTGATCAAGAAACATCAAGGACAAACAAATGGTGTTCTGATAGTTTCGTGGTGGCGGATTGGTTCTTATGGGGATTGAAACAAGAACGCTTCTTTCAATCTGTCACTCTATATTTATTTAGTTTGCACAGTAATAATTCGTTGGATAGTGTGGTTTATGGATCTTTTAAACTTGTGAACAGTGAATTGAGCAAACCTGTATCCTTATTAACAAAGTATTCCAAATTCTATCTGACTAGTTGATCATTTATTGGTTGAAATTTTTAAGACAAAATTATGCTTTTGAATTTTAAACGACAGTGCTTATTAACTATTTGCCAACTGATGACTTATCACACATAGACTACTGAGCGTAATATAATTATTTTAGTGCCATTTTGTTTATTATACGTGTGTTCCTATGATAATTTATATAATATAACTGTTGTTTTATGTCATGTTTCTCTAAAACGTCTGCTGTGAAATTAATTGCTTTTGCTTTTGAACCCTCACTTATCATTTTGCCCATATTTATTGCTATCATATTGCTTGCACCTTATGTAATATTTATCAAATATAATGATTATAAAATCTTTGAAACATTATATCTTGCACAGTGTGTTGCCAAATACGTACAGCACTACATTATGGCTTGAAATTACAAGGCAAATTTGACATATGGTCAATTCAATGAAATATTGTTTGTTTTGATTATGTTTTCAATTTTCATTCACACGAATTCAATAATGTTCATGATTACTGAATTTTGCATTTATTGTTCCTATCACAATTAACTCATGTTTGTCTTTCAAGGTTTTCTTGGATTAAATAATATTACGTTCTTCATACTACACACAATATTATATATAGTGTGTGCAAATATGCACACGGTTGTTGAAGTGGTTTACTACATATCAACTAGAAATCAAAGATGTTATTAAATACGTCTCAAATTGTGGAAATGTTAAGATATTAAAATAATTAAATGAATGTGCATGACTGATTAAGTTAACGTCTTTAAATATTGTATTTATACGTGAATGTAATAAAGTTTTCTTTACGTATCGAAAATAGATATCATATCATGTAAGCTTCAGTTACGTATGTTAGAATGATGATATTTGGATTTTAGTGAACTCATTTGAAGTTAAATATCGTTCTCTTATTCTAACTTTCTACTTTCCCTTTGCAACAAATTTGTTACAGAACCGCATCCTACAGTTAACAGCCTAGTTTGTACAAACCTTCACATCATTTACGTGATAGAAATACGAAGAAACTTAGAGTAAAAATTGATTTAGTCAAACACCTTCCAGTATATTGTAGATTATAGTTACTTTTAAACGTCATAGATTAACATAGTAAGCGTTATTAACAAATTCATATTAAGAAATATTATCAACACTGCACTTTATTTAGAATGAAAAATGTGTGTACTCTAACACAATATGCTTTTTAAATTAGCGAGAGTAGCGCGTACATTGTCGTACATTCTGCTTGTACCGATTCTTTCGAATATATACAATGGTAAATGTACTTCTTTTTAAGGCAATATGTTGCAGTTATATAAAAGTCATACATTCCTGCCACTTTCAAATGATGTGAATGATATTGCTTCGTCTGATCAACTTAGACATTCCATAACATCATTATTATTAATATATTCTGTTAGCAAAATTGCTTCTCGGAAACCCAAAATTCCCCAGTTGTTACATTGTATAGTAGTTTTCTGCAAACTTTCTAAAATCATGTCCCGAGGGTCAAAACTAGCTACACTCCGAGGTCCACATGATTTGTATAGATGTATATATCAATATAGCTTTTAACAAATATCTTTCACTGAAACCACAGTGTAGTATTGTTAAATCAACCTGCTACATATTCCGATAAGATATCACAGCATTATTAATCAAATCGCTTTTTGCAGAAAAGGGGATACAGTGTTTTGTTCCTGTATCAGTGTCGATTAATTATACCTTTATTAAAACTGACTTATGTGCATGTGTTGCTGATTCCTATATATTGCATTTTGAAAAGTTAGAAAAGACTCTGTAGGATATGTATTCAACTTCATTTCAAAGAAGAATAAATAAGGTAGTCAAACATATCCAATATGGAAATATAAACACTGTAAATGTTCACTCGAATTCCACTCATTTACCGCATAAAAGTAAGACCTAAAATCTTGACAGCAAGCATGTTCAATGAATTTGTGTATGAAAACAACATTGATAGTCTGATACAGAAAGCATCTCAAGAGAATAGTGAAGAAAGTTTGACAGATTCTAGCTGTCATCTATTTGGGCGCAATTGACATGTTCATTGTTAAAGTAACGTTAATGCTCAAAAATTAACGGAAATTTCGTAACGTATTTCGTAAAATAAAGTTACCCAATAACAAATAAATGTTCCTTATAGCAAATGCCAAAATTTCAAAACGAGATGTTTTCTGGTAACATGGATGTTTGTAGATATAAAATGCTTGTTTTTACTTTTTCGTGTCCCAATTAATTCCATTTTAATGTCCCGCGACTTTATCAATTCATACGGCACACGAAGACTAACATAGAACCATTTTAGTGTTCGTGTGTCGTATGAATAGATATCAGTGCGGGACATTAAAATGGAATTATTTGTGTCACATATAAATAAAAACGTGCATTTTATATATACAAACATCTATGTTACCAGAAACATCTCATTTTGGATTTTGCTATAAGGAACAATGGTTGCTGCTTCTGTTTTACTGGAAGTACATTTGTCTCAGTCAAATATTTTCATTTTTTTAACAAGTAATTTGTAGGGAGTAAATTGTGAGTCAGTCTTACTTGGAACCATTGATTGTATGAATCTTTTGTGGTTTAAAATGCCCATGCATGTAGACTGTTCCATTCTGAGATCTCAATACTGAAAAGGCTATTCCATTTTGTTTGGCTGTTGGTATTTCATGGTTGTGTGTTAATATGTTATATAAACACGAGTTATTTTTGTTGTGAAACACTATAAGTTTAATAAATCTTGAAATGATAGGGAAACAAATTTCATCCTTAATTGTTGCGATGTCCTCGAGTTTAAGCAATACTTAGTATTTTTAATCGCTGATAGTATTCCTTCAAATTGTAGAAAATTTACATTCAATCCATTTTGTTTTGTTCGAATTCCGTTCTTGTTTTACATGTTCCGTTGTAAATCATGACATCTTTTACAAATCGTACTCTTTTGTTACACCTCCTAGAAATATAAAAAGGGCGCTGTCCAATTAAAAACGTGTAATTAAAGAATATTATAAATTCCTGAATGTTCGTGCTATTGTCTATTGTTAAAATATCAATAACAGATGCGAATGATTCCAAGACGTATTTTAAAAAAGGATTAAACATCTTTGCTTTACTTGCCTCAAACGCTGAAAAATGTTACCCGGTGAGAGATAAAAAAAAAGGATTTAAACATTGTTTACAATATCATGCCACTATCAATAAAAGAACTCGAAATATTGAAAGAATGAAGGGGAACTGTCTTTTTCGTAATTGGCTTAGTTCCCTTATAAGACCATGTCAAACGCATGTTATGCTTAAGCCGTTGGGAACATCAAATGAATCAATATCCGGCTTTGCTTTACGGTGAATACCAGATAATAACGAGCCGGGATGACCCGGGTAATTGAATGCCATACATATACCTTATTTCCTGCCTGTGTGTTCTATTCAACATATCTGTTTTATTTGCCCTTGTCGCTAAATATTTTGGAAATATTATACCAAGATGTCGGTTAATATTGGAATCCCTCAAACAATAGCAAAAACTATCTGACGCTGGTTAAACTTCTCCGATTATTCCATCAGTAGACGAAGGGCCTAGAAGAGAACTAGGCGTACGGAACAAGTGGTTGTCTGTGAGTTTGATCAGGATGTTTACAGTTTGATCCCAACAAGGTTTGTGAAATAATTATATATATTTAATTTTATTTTTTTATTATATCGGCTTATAAATGATTCATCAATATTTGTTTTAAAAATATATGAATACAAAATATATTTGCGTGTTCATAAAATAACGTAAAAGACATGTTAAATTCGTACACGAACATGTAAAATTCCGGCATTAAATGCAGTAAATATTTTCGAAACCTATTTTTACTAATCAGTTTATTTTATCCAGAAGTTGTATGTAATGGAAAGTACCAAACAAATGAATACAGATCTATATGTTTAAAATATACTGCACTGATACTCATATCATAACGATTGATCTTTAATAAAGTTAACAATATAATGAATAATTCTAAGAAAAGAACAACGTGTATTAAATTCAAAATATGGAACGGTTTTCAGAATGTTCTAAATACTATTAGTACACTGTTAAAAGTTGACATGTATTCAGCCTCGTTTATCAAGCAAAGAAATTCAAAATACAGTCTCAACTTTGGAACACCTTATTACCCGACGGTCAAATGTGACTTCACTTCGAATCTGTCTCACAGCATGTTTATATCGGACAGATTAACTGACGATTGTATTGATATGCAAAGGGGGAGTGGACATTGGGGGGATTGTCACCGTATTTTAGTCAAACACGACGTTGAGTAAACCTGCTCACACTTTTCCTTGGTAAACTGGTAAACTATAAATGATTGATTAATTTATCATCCGGCTGTCTAATTAAAAATCGTAAGTTTCTGAATTAAAAAGAACCACTAAGACTGACTATATACCATTTGTAAATTAAAGCATAAACAACCCGGCTCATTTTTAAATAAACATAGATTATTAATTACTTTCTAGACCATTAAATCCAGAAAAAAACGAAGTTTTGCGATTTTTTTGTTTCTTTTGTGCATTTATGTGTAGCCTTAAAGAAAAAAAAAAAACATTTTCCAATTACGAGGTTCACTAGTTTAATGTCCGGTCCTGTTATATAACATCTTACTGCAATGAGTATATACACTAAATACAGCTAACAATGGCTAACTTTTCAAACGGAAAAGATGAACTGGTTATTTGGCCGCCAAACAAACCGATTATTGATTGTGTAGAATTCAACTTCGGCTTAAGTCAATGTTTTTTAAATATTTAAGGTAAACTGTATTACAGCTCGATATACATGTATTTCATACTTGGCCGCGCATGTCACGTATCTAAGAAAACCAATAATTGGCATATAAAAATACCAAAAGAATCAGTCAAAAGAATCATATAAGCTAGGATGCAATCCATATGGGATCGCGTTGGATTAAGGACTGTTTTTTTTTCAATATTTAAAACTACGTGTTCTTAGATCTTCGATGCACATTTAAAGGTGTTAAGTATGATATCAGCGAATAAGTCTTATACATGCGATACTTGCAAACAGTCCAGAGCTCAATTATTTGTTACAAATGTATACGATAACAAGAAATTAATTGTGAACAAACTAACAATGTTCTGTTTTACGGTAGGAAGCAAAGAGTGCCGTTTTATATTTATTTGCAAAAGTTTAATGAAATATTTGAAAGCATTTCCTCATCTCAAGGAATGTGTAGTGTACACGTTTTCACTTCAAGAAGATCTAAATACGGTTATCATGATATCACATGCTTCACAAATAATAGGAATTCTAAGCATTTAAGATTACCTTCCATTTTTTCATAACGTGGTATTTAATGTAAATGGCGAAAACAGTTGCATAATTGATAATCAAATAACAACGATTAATCAATAGAATATTTTGAACAATGATGTTTCATTTTAATACGTATGTTTTAAATGGCTCCCTTAACATATGTCTCGTTTTTCAAACGATCCAAAACATAGTTGTTCATTGATAAAAACGTGTCCCCGGAGTAAGTTTTAACAGGCGAGGACAATTAGAAGTTTTAATAAAATCTTAATGAAAGAAATATACAAGAGTTACCGAAGCATATGAACTATCGATAACAGAAATATAGGTGTTCAAATCCCATCAGAGGCTTTTACCGACGAAACATTTATGACATTGTATTTTTTTCTCACTTCTTATCTGCTTAAAAAGAGAGAATATTCATTGTGTTAATACTTAAATGTAATACATGTGTTAAATCCATTGTTTCCTTGTTATTTGATTGAAGACAGTGATATTAGCCTGTGACATTATGCTTTGTTAACTATTTGAAGCCCAATATGAGGTCAATATGAATTCCATTCATTAATTATAAAATTATTAATTGACTCTTTAAGTTTATGCAGAATACTTCAGTGCATATTAAGCAACAATCAATTATTTTAGTGCATAAATGAACACAATTTGGAACAGATTGAAACTTATAAATCCATGCAATTAAGTGAATATTCTCATAAGATCTGTCAAAGTGGAAAATGACTACCTCATCAAAGAAGTCAAATGAATTATTTTCACTTTAAATATGTATGGTGAAGTTTTTAGCTAAAAAAAATGAAAATGGTCTCGGAAAGTTGACAGAGCAGATGCTCATCTTAATCGTCGATATCCTTTCTATTCTGGTCTTCATCCACTGCATGTTTAATTAAAGTATAAAATAATATTTGTGCATTCACAACAGCCAATGAAGCGACTAGTTCATATTAAGTAAATCGGAAGCAAGTCAAACCGGCCCTACGTTAAACTCGTCATTCGGTAGACAATGACCATCACTTTAATTTACGTGGTTGTCATGTTAAGTTAAAGTCTAATTATGAAGACACATTTATATCATAAGCATTCCACAATGTCGTCCAGAAATATAATTTCGTATTTACCGTACAGAGTTTTACTCTGTATCAGGCTAAAACATTAATGAGATTCACGTGCCCCTTGAACGTCGTGAACCATTTTGTAATTAAAATAACTGAACCGAGTTGTTTATAGTCTCTCGAAAGAAAAGATTTGATTTTTCCGTTAAAATGAGTTCCCCATAGTATTAGTTTATCCATTATTCGTCGTCGGTCCGTCTTATATACCTTTGATCGTTATTCTTCCGTACGTCTTTCCTACGCGAGATCGTAGAAACGAACGATCCGAATTTGATGAAACGTTATACATTGCATTTTTATAAGGTGATTTTGCGCATATTGAAAGATCATTTCGACCTTAAACAGAGAGTAACTGCCCTTAAATTTCAAAATATGATATTATTGTACAAATAAGAATTCGTTTTCGCGCAAACTCACAGGAACTATTGATACGAAATTTAAAAACCTTATATGCAAGATCTATGTAGGCCGAGCATGCTTACAGTGACATGGTTTTCTGCAGCAATGATTTTTCGAATAGTTACGTCCCATCAGTAACAATAAGGATATTTTTAGTTGGGTGTTCAGTAGCTTGAAGTACTAAACAAATAATAATCGTACAAGGTATTTGTTTGCTATTTATGCGCACGTTTCACATAACCGATACACTACAAATATGGTTTGATTTTATGTTGACGAATTAATTAAGGGACAATTAACGTTTGTGTTATTGAAACAAAATTGACTAAATTTTAAAATAAGTACCATGTATATGGTTTGACTGTTAAAAATAATGTTATAATAGATTTTGCTCTGGATATGTTGACGTAGACAAATGCGCATGAATGATGAACAAATAATGAGTCAAATGTATTCTTAAGTTTTATCTATTTACTTTAAAATTACAATCATTATACAAGAATCACTGATACTGGTCAAAGGTCAATGCAAATTATGCAAATTGCAATCCATAGTGATAATAAAGATGTAGAATAGCAGCACACACAATGCTTGCTCGATATAAATGGATTTAATCCATTACTCATCCCGAAGTGGTTAACAAAACAAGATGTCTTCAGTTTCAAAAAACAAATGTGTGCGTGATGTGACAGCGCTGCAACTATTGCAATCTGAAACATTAAACCAATCGAGCTGCCTACACATATCCAGTATGCGTGGACAGCAATATAATATTCGTTCTGAGTATAAAATAACCAGCGGGCGCTTTCATCCGTTATTTAGATGCGGGCCGTCGACTAGCTTGCAACGAAAAGCATTACGGTGTGTGATATATAAACAACTAGTGTTTGATGGAAATATACTAGATTGCATGTAAAACATGTTTGGATTCATTAGACGAAAGTAAAATAGTATGTATTAAACTATAATATAACACGCTCCAAGATTCTTTTTTTTTTTAATTGATTATAACTATTTCTTCGTAATCGTTTCTTGTTCTTTCAAGGATATAGCTTATATTAAACCTTTTTGTTTGAAACTGAATAATAACTAATACTAATAGTACAACTATAATAATCCTTATATCAATTATAATAAAAAGTCAATGCTAATGATACTTATAATGCAAATAATACAATTAAATAATTATGATGATAATCATAACCATGCGTATAAGTGCAATCATTATATTGTTTTTTAATAATAATGATGATATGTTTATCCTTTTGTAACTTGATTCTGTTTGATAAAGACTCAGGTGATGGTTTTATCCAACAAAAAAATCTATTGGTTAAATGATAAAAAAGACGGTGAATGGACATTGCGAACAGGTTGGAGATGAAAGAAGTTCAGTTATGCTGGGAGGAACCCCCTACTTATGAAAAATGACATTCTGTGTGTTGTAACACATGGTGGAATCTTAGTTATAAAATGAATGAAGATCTTTAGGATTAGCAAAGTAAGCAAATTCGCAAATGACCTGTACTAAAGATAAAACGATTCATGTTAAACATAGAAATTGATAGAGGAATTATATAAATATTCAGGTATCATACTTAATATTGGTTAAATCATCATCTTATATTAAATATTGAAAATATATTTACTCGTAATGGTTGTTTTAAATAGCCCATACAATTAAATATTGACATAAAGACGTCTTCAAACTAACCTTCGTCAAATATATATTCCTTGGCTTTCTTACTTACATACACTGACAATGAAATAGAACATAATTGCATCCGACTGGATTTTCTTTCGATACTATTTTCAATATACAATAGGTCACTTGCTATATATCAAGGATCATGCCTTGATAGTATCATGTGTTGCCTTAAAACGCTAAATGGTAAGTAATAATCATAAACGTATATAAGATTAAAAATATATATTCATAATTATTATTGCCTTATTAATTTGCATAAAATAACTAATAATAATTATATAATTATATAATGATATAATTATATCATCGACGAGTATCGAAATAAAGTATATTGCAAGAAAAGCACAGGTTTTAAGGGGAAACTGTAAACTTTAAAGTACATTGATATGTGAAGTTTTAAGTTTGTTATCGACTATTGCTATTGGGATTGAATAAACATGCGATAAATTGGCCTTTCTAAAGCGGTAACATCACGTTCTGACATTGGTTATTATTTGTCTATGTATGGCCCTTGTCTATTACCTTAAATGAATGACTTTCGGAATATGAATAGAGATAAATGAACGGCTTTTGGATGATGACTCACTATTGATTTTTAAAAAAAATACTTCACAGAGAACATAAAAGCCGGTCATTGGGAAAACAGGCTCAACGCATGTGCCTAAAGTATCGTCCAAGATTAGGAGGTGCAGTCATAACAGGCTAATCAGACACAAATGTTGCGCCTAGACTGGCTTTTCGTTAAGAAGATACTTTCTTGAAGCGAACAAATCCTTAAAACCGGAAAGGGTCGTCCCTGTTAAGCATGTTCGGACTGCGCAGGCTAATCCCGGTTGACACAGGGGAATGCTCTTGTGTTATTTATTATATGCATGGTAATTTACATTAAATGCGTCGATCATTATGAAATTCGGCTTAAAGTTGTGCGGGTATTCCCTTAGTTTGTTATCAGAAATATCACTTAACAAATTTGCATTTTATTCACCGATTCTGTTCTGATCAAATACTGATTAAGCCTAGCATTTTTTTCGTATAGCTGGATGAATAAAGTGTTATTTTATGTTGACACAACATCACTGTTCACTTATGCATTTGATTCGTTCTGATTTAAATGTCAAGTGGCACTTTTATTCGACGAAATAGTAGTATCTTTTACGAAAGTGAATGTTAATGAATCTGTCCAAATACATGGTTAACAATTTTGAACCACATTGTACGTAAGGTATTGCGCTTGAATTTTATTATTATGATAATTTCTTTATATCGACTGGGAAAGAAGGTGTTCGGATAAAACAATACTGAGCAGTAAATCTTCACAGAAAATTAGATTGTTGATAGATTGTTGTTAAATATAATACTGTTATTTGTAGAATACTGATATGTTCTCTTTGTAGTTTGTTGTACTTATTTCTATGCAATAATATCATATACTGCTACAGCTAATTCAAACATTTTGATCCACATTGTCAAACACATACAAATAAAATGTTGAAACGACAGTGAAATACAATTATCCAAATATTGAATTCTTCAATAAACATAACACAAGTCCAGAAATGTGAATAATGTATTTTGATTTTGTTTTTATTCATTATATAACAACACTCATTATTTACGTTAAGCTTTGAGTTTCCATGAAATGACTTCCACTTTCAGATGAACGCCTCCAGTAGTAATATCACGACTGCACCCATCATGGGTACGAACGGGTCTGCGCCGATCAATCAGTTCGAGATCTGGTCTCCATTCGAGATTCTTCTACAGACCGCACCCCACGTGATAACCATTGACAGAGTAGTGACCCCTATTTGGTACATTATTGGCTTTATCGGAAATCCCATCTCGGCCAAAATATGGCTTTCCAGGTATAAACTCCAATATTAATTGTGCCATAAAAATGAACCTGTATAATTGATATTATGTAAAACCCATCTTTAAAACATATTTTTAAATTTATGTTATAAATTTATGTTGTCAAGAAAATATACGTTATTATTTTAATGTTTGGCTTTAAAGTTTTTGTTTTAATAGCCGAATTCTTTTCAGGAAAGTGAGCAGTGCCAATTCCTCTGCAGTTTACTTTGGCTCCCTTGCCATTGTTGAAACTCTGTACCTCATTTTGCACATGATTTACGAGCTTAACGTTGCATGGGGATACAACACGTACAACAAACGAGTCTCCTGCGAGATATTCAACTTCCTCTTGTTAACACCTCAGTACATGGTAAATATTCCACGAACTAATGAGCCATTACGAATATCAATACCTGGTGTACTAGTTATGTTCAAGCTTAACTATACATGACTTTTTTAACGTCTTACAACTGCAAGTTTATTCTTCCATGCCATATGATTTACGAAATCCGACTTCTGGGTATACATTTTCCCACCAATTAATATGATATATATATCGTGAATATTTTCTTGTAGCAATTCCATTTGTAATCTTTTGCTAAATAGCTGTGTAACGAGTTTTATATCAGTTTTAGCCTAAAAACATGCACACTATAATACATACCCAATAATTGCAGGTACCAATGCTTGTATTGGGATTTACCACCGAGCGATATATTGCCGTCTGTCATCCTTTTGTGAAAGAGAAATATTGTACTGTAACCCGTGCAAAGTTCGTGATTGGCTGTATGTCCTTAACTTCGGTCGCTTTGGGACTTGTGCAGGTGTACATATGGGCGTTTGATGACGTCTATGGTTGCGTCTTCCGTCCGTCTGCAATCGGGTTTCACACTGTATGGACATGGGTAACGGAGACGTTGCTTTTTCTTGTCATCCCCGTCGCTTGCCTCGTCATTAACGTGTTAGTGATCCGGGAAATAAAGCGAATTCAGATCCAGAGTTCAGCGCATGGACCGGGGGCCAATCCGGCCTCGACAACTACGTTGTTATGTGTCTCATTTTATTTCATATTTACACTGCTTCCAGCGACAATTGTTTACGCTGTACAGACATCTATTCCACAAGGGGACCCATATTTAAGACTTGACAAATGGGCGAGTGACCCAACATGGAAATCATATTTCCTGTACCTTACCATACGCAAACTCGTTGAAGAAATATGCCTTTCCAATTACGCGTCATATTTCATTATTTATTATGTCACTGGTGTATATTTTAGAAGAGCATTCAAAAATTTATTTAACTTGGTACATTTTTCAAAAAGGAGAAAATCTTATAATAGAGCAACGACATCGGACTACAGTCCCACAGTTAATGGTAAAGCTCTGTGTTCTGAGACATTCGTGCTAGACGAAATTGATTCTCAGTGAATTCGTGTATCCGACGTAAAAATTAACAGAAAGCCGATGGAAGCAGGGCAATATATTTTGTTAACAAGGAATATCTTGTTAAATAGACAAGCGTATAGACCCAAAGTTAGCATTTTAAATTAATATTTTTTAAATCAGCCATTCATCTTAGATGCCGCAAAATCACTGTATTAAGAGTATTGTAAGTATATGTTAAAACGTTATGTTATGCCATAATTAATTTAATGGTGCGTTTGTAAATTGTATATATTTTAGTGTGTGTCGTTAATAAAATGCATGTATGTGTTTGTATTTTAGTTATATTACGATAAAATATGTTGTTAGGTAATGGAAAATCGAAACTTTTTCTATTAAATTTTGTTTATCTGTAGATAAGTAAAATATTAAATCTTTGTGGACGAACATAAACAACTGCCTCTTCCTTATAAGTACGAACAAATCCCGCCTAAACCGCTTATATGTATCAGCATTACATTATTACATATTACGGAACTCAAATTACTTTGCCATAAAAGAAATGTTTTTGTTAACATGTTTGCAAATAACGGTGAAATAGAACTCCGTCAGATGCTGTTTTGTGTAAATATGCATTCAACTTGACTTAAACGCAAGTGTTAAGTTACTTGACTAGTTGAATTATTGCATTGACAAAATGAACATTAATAAAACTTATTCTAACACTTACATATTATAGTTATGAATGTTCTCGCGATTGAGCTGAGAATACTATAAGGCTGGGTGTGATAAACCTTTGTTTAACTGCACTAGAGTTTGCTCCCTTGGGTAAATGGTGGACGTTGATTTCATCGCGGGTCACAAAAGACAGCTATTTTATTAATTAAACATACAATTTTCAAATTGTATAATGGCAAACCGCTACACAGGTAAATATGCCCCTCTGTCCAGCTTAAGTGACGGGAAAACACAACACGCTAAGCGAAATAGACGTGTTACCAGTGACTCGTCTGAACCGTGCTCACCCCACCCACACCAGGGTGACCTTCAGTTTTCCGCCACATCCCTTGCGCAGTTCGAACATATGAACATGGAGCATAAGTTTAACTGTCTTTTTGACATGATATCAACAAATTTTGCTATGAACTACAAATTGAATTGTTTAAATATCAGTATTTATCATTCAAAAGCAATCCACGACGTCACAGAGGCCCGTCTACGACTCATTGAGTACAAAAGTCTCGACATTGAAGCCCGTTCCCTCCGTAATAAACTGATTTTCAATGGATTTCCTGAGTGTGTTGGTACCGAGGAATGTGCCCAAACGATCCTAGAGTTTCTGACAAGCAAACTCAATATGACTCTTGGGCTACACAGTATAGTTGAAGCCAGGAGAATTGTCCGGCGCATCGTTGCCGGTTCACAAGGCACCACACGCGGTCGGCGATACTCGTAACACTCTCTGACGTGCGTTATGTCAATGATATCATGGACAGCGCAAAACTGTTGAAAAACACTCACTTCGGAATATCGCGGGACTATCCACGTGAGATAAGCGAAGCACGCAATGAGCTGTGGCCTGAATTCAAGGCGGCTCGTGACGAATACGGCAGCAGGAGCGTGAAAATGATATTCCCGGCGGCACTATCTGTTCACGGCGAGGTTATCAGAAACCTGTTCCCAGATTGGCATAGTGTATTACGCGGTTCCAGAAACTCCGACGTTGCCTCCCGCATTGATCAACGCTTCCAGAAAATCACTGCAGATTATGCCATCAGCGCTCAACCACCGAAACAAAGCACGGAGCCCCCAAAGGAACCCACATCTGTTTCTGAGNTATTTCGGATGTAAATTTTCGAATACTTTTTCCCCGATTTTAAATCCAGACCGATTGATGTTGTGGGAAAATATGATCCCTGATTATTGTCATAACATCTTGGCAGAGTTAAACAATGGTTCTGCTCTCTTGCAAATAGTCCAAGTTATACTACTCATCCAAATGCCAGGCATCTGCGTTGGCATCTGTGTAATGTTCGCATTAGATTAAATGAACAACATCTCCATATCACTGTTTATATATGTATTCAATTAAGGGTGTTTATGTGAGGTCACCAACAAAGTTTTTTACTTTGAACTACAATTTAGCAGAATAATGCTCCTTTTTGCACTTAGAACATTCAATTTGGTTGAGGTAAACATGCTCCATCTTCATCACTGTTCCTAACAACTCTTATGACCTTTTGAATTATTACCTGATGCCTTATATAAATGATAATAAACTATTTCCTGGTCGAAAAAGTAATGTTGCAATGTTTTAAACTGTTACCGGTGAATATTTTGAACTGTTGACCGGTCAATAGTTTGAACTGTTGTTACAGACTCGTAACCCCTGTGTTTCGCATTTCTATTTTTAGAAATTACGCTATCATCATTCGGAATACAATTAAAACAAGAGTCATTTGCCGTTTGGCATTTTCCTATACTTCATTTAGTTCTACGTAAGGCCAAGACATGTGTTGAAAAATGTCTTTATTCAGGTTTCAATTACACTGCTGTGTTCCAATTTAATTTGCTCTTTTTTCTATGCTTGAAATTTGATCAGGTAATAAAACAGTTATTTCATGGATGCTTGGTGAACAGTCAAAACTGTTGTCCCTCGGTATCAGGGCTGACATTTGGAACTGTTGCCCTCGGCCTATCGGCCGAGGGCAACAGTTCCAAAGTCATCCCTGATACCTTGGGACAACAGTTTGACTGTTCAACGCGCATCCATGAAATAACTGTATACTAGTATATGGTTGCATTTTGGGGCAAGTTTACTCAAGGTCAATGTTGCTAAAAATATGAAAAAAGTTTATGTTCAGTCACTTCATTTAGTATGGTATTTGCCTGAAATTGTGTGTGTAGGTAGTTTACATGTTAATCAAACTAGGGATTTGATTTAGGGCCAGTGGGGTCAAGGTCACTACTACTTAAAGTAGAAAAAGACTTACTGTTCAATAACTTGAATTGGGATGGGGGGAGGGGTATTGTTCTGTAATTTGATGCGCAGGTAGCTTACATGAAGACTTAGGTTGGGATTGCACTTGGGGACATAAATGTCAAGGTGATTGTTACTAAAAATAGAACAATGGTTTTAACTCATAAACTTAAGTATGGGGTGAGGTGTAGTGCTGTTATGTTCTGGGTAGACCTTGTTTGCAAAGTTAATTAAATTCACATTAATTTATTGGTAAAAGTTTAAAAACTATCTCTTTGCATTGTCACATTTCTTGTTTTAATATATAAATGTTCATTTTTAGCTCACCTGATTGCTCAGGTGAGCTTTTGGGATCGGTCTTTGTCCGTCGTATGTCTGTCCGTCCGTCCGTTGTCCACATTTGGTTTATGAACACTCTAGAGGCCGCATTTCTTGTCCGATCTTCATGAAACTTGGTCTGAAGATTTGTCCCAATGATACCTCGATCAAGTTCGAAACTGGGTCATGCCGGGTCAAAAACTAGGTCACTAGGTCAAAAAAAAGTAGAACCTTGTAAACACTGCAGAAGTCACATTTTTTGCCTAATCTTCATGTAACTTTGTCAAAACGTTTTTCCTAAAGATATATTGGTTGAGTTCAATAGTGGTTCCGTTGAAAAACATGGCCGCCAGTGGGCAGGGCAGTTTTCCTTATTTGGCTCAAGAGAAACCTTGTAAACACTCTGGAGGCCACATTTCTTGTCCAATTTTCATGAAACTTGGTCAGAAGCTTTGTCCCAATGATACCTCAATTGTGTTTGAAACTGGGTCATGCTAGGTCAAAAACTAGGTCACTAGGTCAAAAAAAAGAAAACCTTGTAAACACTGTAGAATTCATATTTCATGCCCAATCTTCATGTAACTTTGTCTAAATGTTTGTCTTAATGATATGTTGGTTGAGTTCAAAAGTGGTTCCGGTCCGATGAAAAACATGGCCGCCAGTGGGCGGGGCAGTTTTCCTTATTTGGCTATAGAGAAACCTTGTAAACACTCTAGAGGCCACATTTCTTGTCCGATCTTCATGAAACTTGGTCAGAAGATTTGTCCCAATGATACCTCGATCGAGTTCGAAACTGGGTCATGCTGGGTCAAAAACTAGGTCACTAGGTCAAATTTTTGTACAAAAGCTTGTAAACACACTAGAGGCCATAGTTTTGGTCCAATAATGATGATACTTGACCAGGATGTTTTTCTTGATGATATCTAGGCAAAGTTTGACATTGGGTCATGTGGGGTCAAAATCTTGGTCACGAGGTCCAAATCTTACAAAAATCTTGTAAACGCTCAAGTGCCCATAATGTTTGATTCAATAATGATGATACTTTAGGAAGAAGTTTGTTAAGGCAATATTTAGGCAAAGTTTAACATTTGGGTCATGTGGGGTCAAAATCTAGGTCACCAGGTCAAAGCTTGAAAAACCTTATTTATCTTTAACCACAAAGCACGCAGCTTTGATATTTGATATGTGACAAAGATTGTTCAAATCATGCCACTGGGCCACTGGGCAAGCTCATTTCACAGGTGAGCGATCTAGGGCCATCTTGGCCCTCTTGTTTATTTTACTCAAACTTTATAATTTCTACAGATACTCATACTGTATAACTAGTACTGATATTCAAATTTAAGCTAAAAGATTTGATAGTCAAGCTGGTTTTCTTGGGTCAATTCTTCTTATTCCAAGCATTTTAACTCTCAATTCCTTGTAATATTTTTCCTCTTACAATGAGGTACTTGTATATGAGCCTCGCTCTGTGAAAAGGGGGTTTAATACATGTGCATAAAGTGTCGTCCAAGATTAGCCTGTGCAGTCCACACAGGCAAATCAGGGACAACACTTTCCGCTTTAACAATATTTTCCTTTAAAATTTAAAGTCTCTTCTTAGCAAAAATCCAGTTTAGGCGGAAAGTAGCCTATACACAAGCTAATCTGGGACGACACTCAACGCACATGCATTTAACCCCTTTTTACTGTGCCAGGCTCATATATAGATATGAAGGGCTCTTTGAATTGCTGTGGGGTGCCCTCTGTATCAGTTTGCCCTGTAGCACTAGCAGAAGAAGGATGGTGCAAAAAAACACATTTTAAAACTGCTTTCAAGAATACAAACATTATTTTGTTCATTGATTTGTGACGAAGTGCAGAGATTTCTTTTCCTGCTGTATAAAGTACCCGTAAAAGGCTCACTCTCAATCAAGGAAATATTACAACATTCCAAATTGGTCTGAAATATTCCCAAAAGGAAGGAAAGTTGCGACAATTTCGTTCTAAAAGCTAATTATCAACAAGTAAACACATAAAATGAGGACTGAAACTGAACACTTCAGCAAAAAGGCACGTGAAAGAATATTTAGATGGCTTTGTGCATTAAATTACCCAGTATTTAATTTTTTTAAATTTAATTCTCAATCTGAAGATTTCACAACACACAGTTTTTTTTCGTGCTTATTTTTCCCAATTGGCTTGGTAATGGTTCTTTTCCCAAATTGTGAAAACAAAATTGGTGTATTTAAGGATAAAATGTTTTGTTAATAAGGTTATGAAATAACCAAATGTTATGTATTCATTATATCTACCTCTTAATTTTGTGAAACAGTACCTTTGGTAAATTACACCTAAAACATAAACCAAGATAATACTTTATACATAATATTATGTTTCACAAAGTTTAGTTTGATGCTACTTTAACTCAATGTTGTCCAAGCCATAGGCTTATTGTTCTATAATAGACACATGCGAGTCTGTTTCTTATGTAGAACCTTGTGTCGGGAGGAGATCATTGTTAACCCAGGGCTCTCGCTGGGTTGAAATTTTCTTTCGCCACCCATTTTCGCCATTTTTTTTTCTTTTTTTTTCCACTTTAAAAAAATATGAGCCATTTTTAAGCAATTCAAAAATCCTATTATTTAATGTGTATTCAATTCATTTCCCTAGTGTGTAGTCATTTACCAACGAAAACAATGCAAACATAGGGAAATTTATGTCATTCATATTTATTAATATTTATATTCACCATGAAGACAAAGTATGTGGTATTAAATCATTATGACATCATAAAAACATCACAACATATATTGTCAACAAAGAGTTTAAAAAACATAACAAGTACACAGTCTATGAAACACTATGAAACACTTCCCGGAAGTTCCGGCAACATATTTCAGGGCTTATGCTACTGAGACTCAGGTGTATGTTCTAAAGTTAACATGACTTTGTATTTTAATAAGTTTCAAATATGTTTCCATAGTAAGTTACGGCAAACCGTAGTCTTTTAACTGATACTTACCAATTAATATAATCACAGTTTGAAACATTAGTCTTGTTTTTATTTTGATAATTTAATCCGAATTTTTCATGCTAGCAGGTGTTTTTTATACTGAACATGTAAACAAATGATTAAGGACATTATTAAAAGTCTTGCTAAAATGTGCAATCTGTGTGAGTTGACAGTTTAATGTCATCAAAGGAAGAAGCTTCCTGGTTGAAGCCATAAAGCAACACTGTTCTCGCCGACAAAATTTGCTTCATTTGTCTAGCAATTAACATGCTAAACCAATAGTGTGTTTGTTACTATTGAGACAATCGTCGAATAATGCAACAGCACGTGCTTAGCTCCGCCTTTCGATTCCTTTGCAGTAAACGGAGGAAGAGTTTTACAGTTAGTTGAACACGTGATTTACACAAGTTGAGTTCTTATTTGCCTAAGCTTTGAAATGACGAATATTATATAATATTTATCGGATATTCTGAGAAAGGCTGATTAGTACGAAATTCTAAAACACATTTATCATAAAAAATGGCACAGTGATTTTGTTGGATTATTGCTTGTTATCAAATTGCAAGGTTATAATATTTTTAACTACTATAATATCTGGTTTGTTCAATATAATTAAAATGTTAACAATGTAGTTGCATCACAGAATCGGACAAGGAATTTGATGGGCCCATCTCAATTTTACTGACGCTAATTTTCCTATTTTCTTGTAATTTTGACCCGACTTATGAAGTGCACATACATAAAACGTCAAATTTTCCAACCATTTTACCTGTTTTATTTGGCAATATNGTGAAAACAAAATTGGTGTATTTAAGGATAAAATGTTTTGTTAATAAGGTTATGAAATAACCAAATGTTATCTATTCATTATATCTACCTCTTAATTTTGTGAAACAGTACCTTTGGTAAATTACACATAAAACATAAACCAAGACAATACTTTATACATATGTTTTACAAAGTTTAGTTTGATTCTACTTTAACTCAATGTTGTCCAAGCCAAAGGCTTATTGTTCTAAAATAGACACACGCGAGTCTGTTTCTTATGTCGAACCAGTGCCTTGTGTCGGGAGGAGATCATTGTTAACCCTTCCCCGTGCAGACGGTGGGTGAAAATGGCTATACGCAACCAGCATAAAACCAGAACAATCTGCGAGTAAGAGTAACTCCCAGTCTGTTCAGGTTTGATGCTGTTTGCTGCTCACCAGTATCTTAGGGTTGGAAATGAAGCCTTTAATAAAAAACATGAATCTAGAAAGAAAAGTTTTACTATAATTAGATTTTCTAAGAGACTACAAACGCGTCAAAATGGGTATCTGAGTGGTAGAGGGTTTATGTACTAAGTAACAGTGGGTATGGACAGAACTTTTACCTATTTCTTTGCAAAGTCCTTTTAAACCTACAAGAACCGGATGATGAACATGTTAACTGTTAAATTTACCACGCTTAAAGTTTTGAGAGTAATTTCTCTTTCTTATGTCTTAATTTACAAAATATTTTCTTTGAAGGCTAAATTCCACTAAACTATTACCACTTTGTCAATCCTACGCAACTTTGTTGGTCCTAAAGATGTAAACACGTCACCAAACAAGCCTTTTGTTGATTCTTGATCATCTTCAGAGACTGGCAACGTTGAAATTTCAAGCAGTAAGCCCATCTTGGGTTGGGGGAGAGAATATGAACTATCACCTTCCTTATACATGTTCTCATTAAAGATCTTCATGTTACAGTTGTAACTTATTTAAAGACTTTCATTTTCATGTTAAATGTGTATATAAGCAGACTTAAAGTGATAAGCTGGTAGATTTTTTAAATTTAAAGGGAAATAAAAAAAATATTAATAAATTTACCTAAAGTCATTACTGGTACCTCAATCATTTCTGACTAATTGACACCAAGATATTTATTACCAGTAACTGCTGGTGCATGTTTGGTGTAGTCAAAATGAAAGTTAGTGTTACCATAGAAATGAAGAAAACATGGGATATTGATGACTTCTGGAAAACTGGACACTTTAATGGGGTTTGTATATAGTTTTCAATTTAGAGAATGATTATTCACCCCTTGAAAGTTAATGATGTCCCATTTAGCACCCATCGAAACCTTTTTTAATAATGGATACAAGTCTACCCTGTAAAAGTTCTTTTTGAAATTTATGTATTAGACTATTTTAACCAATGAGTAATGGTTTTACCCATGAAAAATAATTCTTGACCAAAGAAAATATTGTTTTCCTTGAAAGGGAAAAGGCCCTATCAGTATATATGAAAAGAAGGCTTAAAAACCCCTTTGGCTTCATAAATGAATGAAAAATGTATATCATAAATAGACTGGCAGGTGTTATAATTATATGCCTTGCATATTTACATTACAATTACTCAGCAGGCTGCAGAAGAGGGNGGCTGCAGAAGAGGGGGGGGGGGAGTATTTCTCTCATGATAACAACCTGCTGCCAACAGACTCACTTAAGTTCCAGCGTTGATCGCAATTCTATCGTATCTGTGACAGAAATGCATTGCAGATACTGCAGTCTCGTGAGCAACCCAGTGCAATATTGGCATCATATTCTCAATTTCTGGACTACAGGTCTGGGTCTGGATTTAGCATGCCAGAAAGTGATTTGTGAGGATTTGATGATTTAATCATCATTTGAAGATTTAAGTGATAAATTTTAATTGAAAAGGTGAACTGTTCTGTGAGGATACCTGACATTACGTTCACTGGCACTTGGATAGAATTTGCAGTAGATTTTTGACAGATTTGTTTGTTTAAATTGTTTTGTTTCGTTTCTTTGCATTTAAAAGTTCTTTGGATTCTCTGTGATACAAATGTATTTGTTGCTAACTGTATAGAGGTTAGTTGTGAGCTTGTGTATATTAGGACCTGAACAGTTTTTATGTATGTGGTATGTTTTCCATAATATTCTTGGCAAATATTTCTGGATTATTTGCATGATGCAGTTCCAAAGTTCTCTGTGAATTCACCTCCTTGTGCATAATTTTAAACAATTTGTAGTCAGAAAAGTCTAGTTACGACTAATCTAAGAATAGTTAATTGAGCAGCTAAATGCCACAGAAATGCAACTGTTCTACATAGTATTTGTTTTGTTTGTTAATTCTGATTTTTATCTTAATGAATATTATTTCTTAAACCTCCAAGGTTCTTATATTGTCCCTTGTTAAGAAATACAGGATAAACATTAGTGAAATTGTTTAAGGATGTTTTTCAACATAAATGTTTACAACAAAGTAGGGTTTGGATGTTGCTGTATATAATGGCTACAGTTGTTTATCTTTATCAGATATGTGTTCAACATAATTACCATCTGTTGTATTTTATAAGTCTCCACTATCAGTATGTTTGTTCTTTGGGAGATGTTTTTGTGTCATTACAATTATTTTAGGTCAACAGTGTCACCACAGGTTCTGTTGTTTCATACTAAAAGCAATATTTTTTTAATGAGTATGTTGTTTTCCGTGCTAAACTGTTGTATGCCTGGTGAAAAACAATACAGGTGGTAATAACTCTTTTGCAATCAGTGATTTTCTTTGCCCAAAATTCCCAAAAAGTCTGACCGAAATATCCCCAAAAAGGTTCCAAACTTTTCCAATAAACTCAATAATTGGTTTATTGAGTTAATTATATTGCAATATAATTCCATAGCACTTTATAAGTTAAATTTAATAATGTAGTTAAACATGCACTTATATACAATTGGAATACATTTTCCCCAATTTCATGGTTTATCGCCCTATTTTTCCCAATCCGAAAGGCACTGGCTGTAAAATATAAAGCAAAAAACATCACTGGCAGTGCACAAGTTTGACCGACATGTATTTCCAATGGTAACCAATCACTTGACCGACATGTATTTCCAATGGTAACCAATCACTTCACCAACATGTATTTCCAATGGCTCTTGCCAATATAAGTGTTTCATGTGAGCTGAATGTTTTCATTCAGTTCCTGGAGTTATTTGAATAAGTGTGGTAAAGAATATTTCTATATTTGTTTAAAACTATTATTTAATTGTAACAGCTTGAACTGGTGTTTTCACTATTTTTAGTGTGCAGAAAATTAATCTGTTTGTCTGCAGTGTTCAACAACAGAATGACTTGTTTGTATAATTGGAAAATAATTTGGTTGCAGTTCTTGATTGTGTCACTATAGTTCTGGGTCCAGGTTCTCCAGAAGAATTTTGTTTGCAAACTGATTTTTGTGTGTGTAATAAAAAGTCATTCTGAATGCCAGTTCCTCCCAAGTTTGACAGATATTTCATGTACTGAAACAATTGAATACTGTGCAAAATTCCCAAATCAAAACATTAACACAAATGCATTAATTCAATTGCTATTGAGCAATTATTGACCTTACACAAAATTTGATTGAAAACTAAATCAGAAGGAAAGACTTTGTGTGATTTCCAATCAGATTTATTGCAAAAACATTGGAAAATTGAAAACAGTGCTTAAAGGAGTTTTTCGTGACAAAGGTGTGTTAAAAAAAATCTAACGGCAGTTGGTCAGTTGCTGTGGAAAAATTGTGACCCACACAGGCGGTGCAATGGTGCTCTAGGAATGAGCTCCCACCACCACAGGCACTGTTCGCACTGTCACACGTGCAGGGAGCAGGGGCACAGTCACATGTTCGGGCCCATAAGTCACATGATCCCCGGGCACTGGCAGTCGTGGATCAGTGCACAGATACAGACGCCCGAGGAAACGGAGAGAGTGGCAAAGGTTTGTATGGTCTGCGGCTGTTCAGGTTTTATGCTGTTTGCTGCTCATCAGTATCTGACGGTCGGAAATGAAGCCTTTACAAATTGAATCTATCAAGAAAAGTCTTTAATTTTATTTATTTTCTTAGGGACTACATACTGGTCAAAATGTGTATGAGCCTAGCTCTGAGAAAACAGGGTTTAATGCATGTACATAAAGTATTGTCCCAGATTAGCCTGTGCAGTCTGCACAGTCTTAAAGCCCCATTACTACTCAAAATCAACGAAAATTTCAAACAATATTTCAGAAAAATAAAGTTTAAAAAATATAAATCTGTGTTCCATATAGCAATTGCCGAAATTTCAACGCCAGATGTTGTCTGGTAACATAGATGTTTGTAGATATAAAATGCATGTTTTTTTTTTTTCATACGATCCAAGAACACTAAAATCGAAATATGTTAGTGTCCATGTGTCGTATGAATAGATATCAGTGCGGGAAATTTAAATGGCATTTATTGTGACACGAAAAAATAAAAACGTGCATTTTATATCTACAAACATCTATGTTACAAGACCACATCTGGCTTTGAAATTTCGGCTATTGCTATAAGGAACATTGATTTTTTATTTGGTATCTTCATTTTACGAAATACTCTACAAAATTTCTGTTGATTTTTGAGTATTAGTGGGGCTTTAAATCAGGGACGACTTTTTCCACTTTTTTTGTATTTTTCCTTTAAAGGAAATTCCTTCTTAGCAAAAATCCAGCTTAGGGGGAAAGTGTCATCCCTTTTAAGCCTGTGCAGACGACACTTTACACACATGCATTAAACCCCATTTTCCCAGAGCAAAGCTAGTATCTGAGTAGTA
The DNA here is from genome assembly GCA_007657795.1 of Dreissena rostriformis. Taxonomy (NCBI): domain Eukaryota; kingdom Metazoa; phylum Mollusca; class Bivalvia; order Myida; family Dreissenidae; genus Dreissena; species Dreissena rostriformis. The sequence goes on from VMBQ01001992.1 coordinate 116,471, forward strand.
AAGAGTTAACATACTGGAATCTGATTCCTCTGGATGCTTATCAGCGTTCCTCTGAGAAAGGGTCTACATCCACATGGCAAACGTATTGTCATGTGACAAAATGATTATAAAATCCTGATTATTGTTGTTCATGATTGATTTTTAATGCAGTTTAAAAGGATTTTGATTACTGCTGATTGGCATATGTTAGTGAAGTAATTGTAAAAAAACGTTTTTCTGCTCTTTGTTATCAACAGTCTTATTTCTTTATATGGATTATTCATCTTCTTTTTTGGGAATACAGTTGAATTTACTTCCTTATCAGTGTGAACTGTTTGTGAAAATAAATCAGTGCTGCCCACACGGACCAGGAAACCAGGTTTGATGAAATTGAAAACCAAGATACTGTTATCCAAGTACTGCTGTAGACAGACAAAATGTGTTGAAAAGAAATCTCATTAAGTGTGATTATTTGCGTCCAGAGACTTGAAAATATTATTGAAACTAGTGTTTTTTTATAATGAAGATTTTATTTAATAGCTACATTAATTAATTAGTGTATAAAACAATACATGATATAGATGAGAAAATGCTTGTTTTAATTTCTTAACTTTTACAATGAATTTGTAAGAGTTGGAAAAAAAACTTCCTTGAATATATTTATATCTAATTAAAGTCTTTAAATACTTTAACTGAGTTATGATCCATATATTTTTGTAGTCAAAATGTCATAAACTTAGTGTTGCATATCCCTTTGCATGCTGGGTAATTTGTCGTCTGCTAAAATGTCGTCTGCTGAATTCCTAAAATTAACATTTTCTTCGATTTTTTTCAAAGAATACTATCAGAATAGCAAACAGTTTTGATCCTGATGAGACGCCACGTTCTGTGGCGTCTCATCTGGATCCAAACTGTTTGCAAAAACCTTCAAAATCCGGTTCCAGCACTCAATTTTTCTGACAAAGATTATCCTCAATGTAGCTGTACTTCAGTATTGTAGACAAGCACGTATGGAATTTCAAGTCTTGAATAAAAACCATGCGAAAATAAGTAAGAAAAATAATACTAGTAGTTTATTTTTTATAAGCTCAAATAAAACTGCTCTTACATAATATTATGTAATGAAAATGAATTTTTAGTAATGCATAAATAAAAATTCAGTAAATGAGTCTTTGTAATTCAGTTAAACATGAGATGAAAAAAAATGTTTTATAGTTAACTGGTCATATATTGGCTGACCATTTAACAACCAAATTTAGTTGATATTAAAATGTTAATTGTAAACAGCGTCATTCATTTGATATACCCAAATGCAAACATAACAGGTTATGTGTCTATGCATAAATACAGACCTTAAATTATTTATACATGCCATAATTGGAGTGCATTTCTTAAATTTCCAAAATGGGCATACAATTGGGGTGTACAAAATTAATAATGGTAGGGAACCGTAATTTTCTCATTGTATTGAATTCTATTTTCAGTGTTCTTTGAGTGATAGTAGTATTTCCCAACCAAGAGCTTGATTGAGAGTGTTTATTATGAAGTAAATTAATTTTACGCCCTGCACAGTTTAAGGGTGAAATTCAGAGGGTCAGCAGGGGGTGGGAAGCAAAAACGAGCATGGTTCAGCACTATACTGTTTCGCTTTAGATCTGTCTTTAATTGTGTATCAAACTTGTGTGTATTTTCAGGGAGTCGTGGGGTTTGAAGAGCTTAAGAAGTACATGAGACAGGGGAATGAATTCTGTAAAGAGGTTGCACTTCTCATACATGAAAGGTAACATGCATATTGTACAACATTTTTTTGTTACAACAATTGAGCTTTTTATCCCCCGCCAAAGGCGGAGGGATATTGTTTTGGCGTTGTCCGTCCGTCCTTCCGTCCGTCCATCCGGAACGTTTGTGTCCGGAGCCATATCTTGGAAGTGCTTTGGCGGATTTCATTGAAACTTGGTACGAGTATATATACGCATAAGAGGATGATGCACGCCAAATGGCATTGTACACCATCTGTTAAAAACAGAGTTATGGCCCTTTATATCTTGAAAAAATGCTTTTTACTATAGGCACTTTTGTGTCCGGAGCCATATCTTGGAAGTGCTTTGGCGGATTTCATTGAAACTTGGTATNTTATACAGTGTGTACATTAATTAAGTTATACAATGTGAACATTAAGTTATACAGTGTGTACATTAATTAAGTTATACAATGTGAACATTAAGTTATACAGTGTGTACATTAATTAAGTTATACAATGTGAACATTAAGTTATACAGTGTGTACATTAATTAAGTTATACAATGTGAACATTAAGTTATACAGTGTGTACATTAATTAAGTTATACAATGTGAACATTAAGTTATACAGTGTGTACATTAATTAAGTTATACAATGTGAACATTAAGTTATACAGTGTGTACATTAATTAAGTTATACAATGTGAACATTAAGTTATACAGTGTGTACATTAATTAAGTTATACAATGTGAACATTAAGTTATACAGTGTGTACATTAATTAAGTTATACAATGTGAACATTAAGTTATACAGTGTGTACATTAATTAAGTTATACAATGTGAACATTAAGTTATACAGTGTGTACATTAATTAAGTTATACAATGTGAACATTAAGTTATACAGTGTGTACATTAATTAAGTTATACAATGTGAACATTAAGTTATACAGTGTGTACATTAATTAAGTTATACAATGTGAACATTAAGTTATACAGTGTGTACATTAATTAAGTTATACAATGTGAACATTAAGTTATACAGTGTGTACATTAATTAAGTTATACAATGTGAACATTAAGCTATACAATGTGTACATTAATTAAGTTATACAATGTGAACATTAAGTTATACAATGTGAACATTAGGCTATACAATGTGTACATTAAGCTATACAATGTGTTTGCCATGTTTCAGGGCTGATCTGGAGACCAAGTACCACAAAGGACTCAGTATCATAGCAGCCAAGCTGTCCAAGGTTGCACTCACCAGCATAGGGTAGGCAAGAATACAACTTCTTCACTTTCATTTTCTACAAAAATCTCTTTACTTATAAATGATTGTTGTGTTTCTCATAGAGCCTTAATGCATGTAAGTAAAGTGTCACCCCAAATTAGCCTGTGCAGTCGGACAAATAAAAGGTTGAGCAAGAAATAACTGAGTCGGTCTCTGGGAAAACCTGCAAGTGTCATCCCAGATTAGCCTGTGCAGCGCTGGAAATTTCAGCTGTTATTAAAAATTTGTCCCCACTTTCATGAGTCTAGTAAGCTAATTAGGTCTTCTTATTTGGCAACCTCTGGCGCAGAAGACCCTCATTAACTTCGAAAAACTCACTCCCAGATTTGAGCTCACCATATCACAAACACTGCTGACACAGGCTAATCAGGGACGACAATTTCCGCTTTTATGGAATTTTCGTTTAAATGATGTCTTTTCTAAGCGAAAATCCAGTTTAGGCGGAAAGTGTGGTCCCTGATGATTAGCCTGTGCGGACTGCACAGGCTAATCTGGAACAACACTTTACGCACATGCATAATGCCCAGTTTTCTCAGAACGCAACTCAAATATGCCAAGAGAAGATATCTTTCACAGGCTGTCAAAAAGTATAACGTCTTAAACGTAATTGCACCTATCATTGTGAAAATGTTTGTAGATAAAGTACCAAAGCTAATTTTGACCATAAGCAAAAGCAGAAGTTATAATATTGTCATTTTAGTTATAAAATATTGGTTTTACTAAACATTAGTTTCAACTAAAGTGAAACTATTTAAAGATTATATGACCACCTTTAGGGAAAATCAGACTTAATGCATGTGCGTAGTGTCTTCCCAAATTAGCCTGTGCAGTCCGCACAGTCTAATCAATGACGACACTTTCGGCCTAAACTGTATTTTTGTTTAGTAGAGACTTGTTTTAAACAAAAAAAGTCCATAAAAGCTGAAAGTAAGATCCCTGATTAGCCTGTGGGGACATGGATGCCACTTTACGTTCGTGAATTCAGCCCAGTTTTCCCGAAACGAGGCCCATATTTAAAGATGTATGTAAATTCCTACCCCAGATGCCCTGATCTCATATCTCCATGTTTCAGAACCCTGGGCGAGGGATGGAAAGCAGTGGCTGCAAGCATAGACACCGAGGCAGATCTCCACAGGTAAATGACCGTCTGGCAATACATGAGCTGCATTCTGGGAGAACCGGGCTTAATGAATTTGCGTGAAGTGTTGTCCCTGAGATTAGCTTGTGCAATCCGTGCAGCTAATCAGGGATGACACTTTATGCTTTTTATGGAATTTTTCATTTAAAGGAAGTTGGTCAAAACAAAAATCCAGTTTTGGCTGAAAGTGTCCCCCCTGATTAGCCTGTACAAGCTAATCTAGGAGAGCACTAAAGACACATGCATTAAGCCCAGATTTCCAAGAACTAGGCTAACTAAATAAAATATACCGTACAAATACATTACTTTTGTTTATTATGTCTTAAATACTAAACATGTTTCGGCCTTCATCAGTAGTATCAATATAAACAAAAACATAGGAAGTGACATCAACGTCATACAATAAAGTAACAATAAACGAGGCTCCAATTTTGTAATCAAATTTGCACTTACTGGCATAATAATATTATTTAAATATATATATAAGAATATGCAGTTAGCGAATAAGCACAAGCATGCCAGCCTTACACTGATAAATTTTGAACCTGGCTACATGTAGCTCAGATTATAACTTTCATGTAAGAGGGCTTGAGGTCGCCGTGGTGTAGTGGATATGGTGTCCGCCTCCGCCGCGATCGGTAGGTCACGGGTACGATCCCCACTGTGGGAGCTTTCTTTGGATCTCCCCCATAGACACTAAGTACTGGTTCTAGTCCCTTGAAACATACTCGAAAGCGTTTCAAATAAGCCTTAGGCTTTCGATGCAATGGAGCTAAAATAAAAAGGTTTGAACAAAGAGGGCTTGTAAAAATTTCTCTGTGGTTTCAGGAACCTCGCTACAGCGTTACTGGAAGAGATTGCAAAACCTCTGAAACACTTGGTAGCAGGACAGAAAGAAGCCAGACGACCTGTGAGTAAAGTCTTAACACTCTTAGCAATAAGGATATTCCTGTTTGATTGATTGTAGTTTATATTTCAAAAGACAATTATTTTCCCCCGTCAAAGGCAGAGGGATATAGAATTTGCGTTGTCCATCTGTCATTCCGTCCATCGTTCCATTTGTCACAAAATTTTGAAATTGGCAGGGGATATCAATTCAACAAATTTGCCTTTTTATGCCCGTTTCTTCGAAGAAAAGAGGGTTGATTGTTTTTGGCCTGTCTGTCTGTCATTGTATGTGTGTGTCTGTCTGTCCCAAAACTTTAACCTTGGTCATAACTTTTGCAATATTGAAGATAGCAACTTTAATATTTGAAATGCATGTGTATCTCATGGAGCTGCACATTTTGAGTGGTGAAAGGTCAAGGCCGAGGTCATCCTTCAAGGTCAAAGGTCAAATATATGGGTCAAAATCGCTCAAAATGGGGCATAGTGTTTGACAAACACATCACTTGTTTATTTGAATTTCGGATTTCACGGATTTAAATAATTAAACTGCAGATTATGAAGCATAGTAAAATGTTGCAGATGTGAAATGGCTTTCCAATAGTGGAATGTGCTTTAAAAGAGACATCCTTACACAATCAAACCCAAGTAGTTATTGTTATGCAAGAATTTCGAAGGAAAAATAATTTAAGGGACACAGCCCCTTAACCCACCCACTACTGATTAGGCATTTAGTGTAAAAACAGCAATTTTGAAAGGTGTAAATTAAACTGTTTGATGTTTTTTTATTAAAAAATCATGTGTTTCAAGATGTTTTACAGACAGTTTTACATTTCCCAGTCAATAAACATTTATAATTGGTACATATATGCCATAAAAAGAAAAAATACTGCTGAAATTCCAATTTTGTTGTCCTGTTATCAAGATTTATAGTTAGTTTATGAGGAAATTCTGTTGGTTGTCTTGTTCACATACATTTTGATTTGTTAACATTGTAATAAATTGTATGAACAAGCAACACATACTCTGGTTGTTACGTTTCAATTAATACACCTTAACAAAAAAGATGATATATATTTTATAAAAACTTAAAAGAAAGACAGTTTGGAATTATTTTTCACTCTAATAAGAACTTTTAATTATATTAGTGACACTTATATAATTAAGTGACACTTCACAAAAGTACAGGTATACGTTCTAAACCCATCCATAATGGATGCACACCTTTTTTTATAGATTGAAGAACACGTTGAGAAGTCATTGAAGAGCTTGACAGAGAAACGAAATGATGAAATCAAGGTAAAATACTTGATATTTAACTAAATATTTGACATTTTTATGCCCCGGGTAGGGTGGCATATAGTGATCGCACTGTCTGTCTGTCCGTCTGTCCATCCGTCTGTCCGTCCGTCTGTCTGTGCTTCTGAAATTCTGTCACACTTGCGTTTAGGTTTCGAAAATTGGTCATAACTTTTGCTATATTGATCATAGCAACTTGATATTTGTCATGCATGTGTATCTCATGGAGCTGCACATTTTGAGTGGTGAAAGGTCAAGGTCATCCTTTCCTTCAAGGTCAAAGGTAAAAAAAAAATCAAAGCGGCGCTTTAGGGGGCATTGTGTTTCTGACAAACACATCTCTTGTTTAGTCTGAATTAAATTATTAAATTATTGTATTACGTGGGTTTTTGTGGATTAAAATGTTCATACCAGCCCACATATTTTGTGGCAACTATTTGTGTGTGTGTACTGATATATTTCATACTTCCATAATAGAAGTATTTGTTGGCTTTCATAATTTTGACCTCAGCTTTGAGTTCTTGTATTTCCATCCTGAAGCTATAAATGAAGATCAACTTATGAAAAAATATTTTTTAAATTCCATTAATTTCGTATTCATTTGTAGAGAATCATCTACAGGTCTAATTCTTTACTTGAATGTTTACTTGAATGTTGTACATGGTGTGCTGTTTCATGTTTTCCAGGCAAAGAAATCCGCATACGACACAGCCAAATCCCATGAAAAAGTTGAAGAACCGAAGAATATCAAAACAGACAAAGATGCAAATAAAGTAAGTTGAGCTATTATGACATTTATGCCCAAGTTAATCCTTTGCATGCTGGGAAATTTGTCGTCTGCTAAAATGTCGTCTGCTGAATTTCTAAAATTAGCATTTTCTTCGATTTTTTTTCTAAGACCACTATCAGAATAGCAAACAGTTTGGATCCTGATGAGACGCCACGTTCTGTGGCGTCTCATCTGGATCCAAACTGTTTGCAAAGGCCTTCAAAATCCAGTTCCAGCGCTCAAAGGGTTAAGTTTCAATATAATATTTTGTTTTCACTGACTTATGCAGAAGATTTTAAATTAAGTTTAAAAACAAAAACAACATAGTTAAGAACATTTCAAAGATCTGTTCCCACACATACTTATGCTTTTGTGTAACCTTGCACTGGGTATTATACATCAAATTTCAATAGGAGGAAAATCAAAAAGAAATGTAATTATTGTTCAACACAAACTTCGTTATTATGTTTATAATTTAGCATTTAGCATTTAAATTGTGTTCACATATACCGGGTAGGGTCATATTCATACATTTGATTTACATTTCTTACATACATGTATCTTTAGGGTTTTAAGGATGTTTTTTATTCGAATTGAAAAATTGTAATCATGTCAATGGGTCTTTTTAATATACCCAATATATAAGAGCCTCACTCTGTGAAAAGAGGGTTTGATGCATGTGCGTAAAGTATCGTCCCAGATTAACCTGTGCAGTCCGCACAGGCTAATCAGGGACGACACTTTCCGCATTAACTGGATTTTCGTCAAGAAGAGTCTTCCTTTCAATGAAAAATACAATACAAGCACAAATTGTCGTCCCTGATTAGCCTTTGTGGACTGCACAGGCTAATCTGGGACGACACTTTAGGCACATGCATTAAACCCCCTTTTAACAGAGCGAGCCTCATATATATATTTCAATCAGTTTGAAGATCAAATGTAGACAAAATGCTTCATCTCGTCTAACCACATGACCACATAGTTTTATTAAACATGAGTAACTTTGTATTTCAGACAGAGAAGAAGCAGAAGCAGGTGTTGGACCGACTGCGGAAGGCAGATAAGGCGTACTGTGAATGCTGTGAGAAGGCAGAGGTTGCACGGCAGGAGTGGGAGTTCACAGTGAATAAGGTGAGAGTTCACAGTGAATAATATGAGAGTTCACAGTGAATTAGGTGAGAGTTCACTGTGAATGCTGTGAGGGTTCACAGTGAATACAGTGAGAGTTCACAGTGAATAAGGTGAGAGTTCACTGTGAATGCTGTGAGGGTTCACAGTGAATAAGGTGAGAGTTTATAGTGAATAAGGTGAGAGTTCACAGTGAATAAGGTGAGAGTTCACAGTGAATAAGGTGAGAGTTCATAGTGAATAAGGTGAGAGTTCATAGTGAATAAGGTGAGAGTTCATGGTGAATAAGGTGAGAGTTCACTGTGAATAAGGTGATAGTTCACGGTGAATAAGGTGCAAGTTCACAGTGAATAAGGTGCGAGTTCACAGTGAATAAGGTGCGAGTTCACAGTGAACAAGGTGAGAGTTCACAGTGAATAAGGTGAGAGTTCACAGTGAATAAGGTGCGAGTTCACAGTGTTTTAAGGTGTGAGTTCATAGTGAATAAGGTGAGTGTTAGTAGTGAATAAGATGGCACATGATTTTGAGTTCAAGAGAATAAAGTGAGAGCTCAGAGTGAAAAAGGTGAAGAGTTTACAGTGAATAATATGATGCAGGAGTGGGATTTCAATGTAAATTAATTGAGACTAAAGTTTGAGTTTACAGTGAATATGGTGAATGTCCATTGTGAATAAAGATGTTTTCTGTGAATTGGATGTGAATGTGTAGTGAGTTATCAATGAACAGTAAGAAAGTTATGTTTATTAAGGTGAGACTTCACTACCCAAAATGTATTACAGGAAAAGGCATAAATAGTGAATAGGATAAGAAGGTTACATGCATACAAATGTTGTGATGTTTAAGGATATTCAATATAATTATTGTTAAATGAAGGTTTATAGTTCTCTCACAGTATTCTTCAAAGCTAACCTTTAAACAATAAGAATAGACTATTCTTTTATCCTATTACCAGATGAAAATCGATTGGATTACAACGATCGTATAAACTTAAGCTTTATACTATCGCTATTTTTAGATCATTTGTGGGTTTTTCCAAAAAATGGAGAATCTTTTTTTGTCAACTACAGAAGAACAAAATCATCTAAAAATGCGATATTTGATAATTATTCATGGAAAAGGGGAAGAAATAATACGATAAATAGAAGGCAAGCCTCGCGCTACCATGGTTCTTAGCCTCGCATGATAAACTTGATCTTTATCCAAATAATAAATTGCATAATATTCTCTATATATCCACACTTGCTATTTCAGGCAAATGTACAATTACAAACGCTGGATGAGGAGCGAATATCCAAGATGAACGACTTTCTCAACCTGTATAACAGCCACCTGTCTGTGCTGGGCCCTAGACTCTCACAGGTACCAACATAATGTGTCCCACCTTGAAGGTCGTTGAGGTCATGGGTTCGATCCCCACTGTGGGAGTGTTCTTTTGATATCTCCCCAAAACACCAAGTACTGGTTCTTAGTCCCAGGAAACGGACTCTAGAACATGTTAATAAGCCTTAGGCTTTTGATGCAATTGAGCTCAAATAAATAGGTTTGAACTAATGTGTCCCATCTTCGATTGACTGAAAATTTACTAATATAGCACCACATTTTAGTGATTTTGTCTAATACCATTGAGTTGGCCATTTAAGTGACCTGGTCCCATGAATAAGTGACCCGACTTGATAAATTAGTGACCTGTCCCCATTAATTAGTGACCTGGCCCCATAAATGTGTGACCTTGCTCCACACATTTTTGTGACCTGACCTCATAAAAATGTGGGCTGGTGCAATACATGTTAGTGACCTGGTCCCATAAAATTGTATGACCTGGCCCATTCTTTCTCATGCCTTGCCCTGGTTTCTTCCAGTGTTGTGACACACTACTCTTTCTTCCAGTGTTGTGACATCTTACTCTTTCTTCCAGTGTTGAAACACACTACTCCATCTTCCCATGTTGTGACACACTACTCTTTCTTCCAGTGTTGTGACGCACTACTCATTCTTAAAAAAAAATACCCTCTACTCTTTCTTCCTGTGTTTTGACACACTACTCTTTCTTCCAGTGCTGTGACACGCTGCTCTTTCTTCTAGTGTTGTGACACACTACTCATTCTTCCAGTGTTGTGACGCACTACTCATTCTTCCAAATTTTTTACCCACTACTCTTTCTTCCAGTGTTGTGACACACTACTCTTTCTTCCAGTGCTGTGACACACTATTCTTTCTTCCAGTGTTGTGACACACTATTCTGTATGCCAGTGTTGTGACACACTATTCTTTCTTCCAGTGTTGTTACACACTATTCTTTCTTCCAGTGTTGTGACACACTTTTCTTTCTTCCAGTGTTGTGACGCACTACTCATTCTTCCAAAAAAATTACCCACTGCTCTTTCTTCCAGTGTTGTGACACACTATTCTTTCTTCCAGTGTTGTGACACACTACTCTTTCTTCCAGTGTTGTGACACACTACTCTTTCTTCCAGTGTTGTGACACATTACTCTTTCTTCCAGTGTTGTGACATACTACTCTTTCTTCCAGTGTTGTGACTCACTACTCTTTCTTCCAGTGTTGTGACACACCACTCTTTCTTCCACTGCTGTGACATGCTACACTTTCTTCCAGTATTGTGACACACTACTCTTTCTTCCAGTGTTGTGACAGACTACTCTTTAGTCCAGTGTTGTGACACACTTCTCTTTCTTCCAGTGTTGGGACACACTATTCTTTCTTCCAGTGTTGTGACACACTACTCTCTCCAGTGTTGTGACACGCCACTCTTTCTTCCAGTGTTGTGACACGCTACTCAAGTCCGTACAGCAGGTGGATGTTTCCAGTGACATCACTCTGGTTGCCAACACCAGGGGCTCACAGTCTGCAACTCCTGAACAAATGCTCATCGACTGCTATGTAAGCTGAAATTTTTGTACATTGTCTTTATTTTATTAGAGCACTTATTCGCAAACATTCCTGGTTACGATTATTGTGATGGAATATTATCAGGATTATCTACTGTCATAAAGAGTAACAAAAAAGGACCCTTATTCACCAACCAATCCCCAGACTTAAGTATAAAAATAAAGAATATTCTGAAACTTAAATGTACTTAAACTACATGACAGTAAAGTCTAGCATAGCAGTTAACACCTTTGATTATATAATTCTTTCCTAAGAACAATATTTATTATATAAGCACAAGTTTTAGCCTGAAAACTCTGAAGTATTTTTATTGAGTCTTAAGACAATTCTGCATTCTTAAGTCTAAGAATGGTTTGATAGATTGGGGCCCTGGTATTAATAAAGATGAGCGCAATGTTCTTTAAAGGAAAGTATAATGTTTTGCATCTGGTGGGACTGGTAAGTGTGACACTAGATTGTTGTCTAGTGTGTAAATCACTGCACCTCCTTGGCTGGAAGGATTTCCAAGTGTACTTTATTCAATATGTTTAATTCTCATGGTAATTTACCGGTATGCTAAAAGCCTACAAGACGCATTTTGAAACTTGCTAATTTGATGAAACGCCTATTTATATAATTATATTCAATGGCGTTGTACAAAACATATATATGTACATAAAATTGATAAAAAATAAGAGTGATTGATACTTTTATGAAGCATAAATTAAAGGAATAATAATCTAAAACTGTGTGATATAAATGAAAATGCTGTTAGAAACTTAAGCAATAAAACAATGCCGGCTACAATATTACAACACAGTAAGAGTAAAATATGATGTATGGTAAATTCTTTACGTCAAGGCAGTTGGTACTTATTCATGCACAACACACACGATATCAAGTGGTTTTCTGTTGGATATTTTAATGCATATAAATGCATGTGATGTTACTGTGAACAATTCATGCACAAATCTGATATTGCTTCCTTGTTGGTTTTACTGAATTGTGTATTGTGAATTAAAAAATATGTAATCTGATAGGAGGTATTAAGTTGGTATGAATATTTACTCAACCTAATTTTGGTATTCAATTTCAATGCATTCAATATTTAAGGGAAAAAATATTAATTTTTGCTGTTAAAGGGACTTGTTCACAGATTTTGGAATGTTTTGAAGTTTGTCATTAAATGCTTTAAATTGATGAATATAAACATCAGAACGAACAAGCTAAAATATAAAAACTAGAATAAAAGTAAAATAAACACTCAGCCATCGGTTTTCACGTGTGAATGTGTTTAATTCAAAGTTTATGTTCGGGTCGTCGTTGAGTCTTTACGACTACATTATGTGCGGACCTGACCATCTGTCTTTAACTGGGTTGCCATTTATTTTATACTATGTATAACTATATATATCCACGTGTTGTTACAAAATATAACGATAACACAAGAAATCAATATTTTTAGATCGTTTCGCGTCTGAGACGCTTTATAATTTTATCAATTTTAATGATAATTTTTGGTAAACGAAAGAGTATATTCAGTATAAGTCTGGGGCATAAGTGTTATTTCGCACACTGGTGTACATTGTTAATTTAGTTCTTGAATCTGTGACAGAAATTTGAAAAATTCTCATTTTGATAAACTGTGAACAAGTCCCTTTAATATAAAAGGAAATATTCTCGATGAATTTTTGCTGTTAATATATAAGTAAATATTTTTTGCGGAATTTTTGCTGTTGATGTATAAGGACATATTTTTGATGATTGTTTGCCAGAGGCGGAGGGATATTGTTTTGGCGTTGTCCGTCCGTCCATCTGGCTGTCTGTCCATCCGGCACTTTTGTGTCCGGAGCCATATCTTGGAAGTGCTTTGGCGGATTTCATTGAAACTTGGTATGAGTATATATATGGATAAGACGATGATGCACCCCAAATGGCATTGTACACCATCTGTTTATAACGGAGTTATGACCCTTTGTATCTTGAAAAAATGCTTTTTACTATAGGCACTTTTGTGTCTGGAGCCATATTTTGGAAGTGCTTTGGCGGATTTCATTGAAACTTGGTATGAGTATATATATGGATAAGACGATGATGCACGCCAAATGGCAGTGTACACTATCTGTTAATAACAGAGTTATGGCCCTTTGTATCTTGAAAAAATGCTTTTTACTATAGGCACTTTTGTGTCCGGAGCCATATCTTGGAAGTGCTTTGGCGGATTTTTATTGAAACTTGGTATGAGTATATATATGGATAAGAGGATGATGCACGCCAAATGGCATTGTACACCATCTGTTAATAACGGAGTTATGGCCCTTTCTACCATAGTATGTTCATCCGTCCGATTTGCACCCATCCTAAAACAAAATATATGTTGCGGGGGATATCAATTCTACGAATTTGCTTGTTTATAAGGAAATGTATTTGATGAATGTTTGATGTTAATATATAAGGAATTTTGTTTGATGAATTTTTATTGTTGATTTATAAGTAAATATTTTTGTAGAATTGTTGCAGTTAATGTACATGTATAAGGAAATATTTTGTTTGAATTTTTGCTGTTATTATATAAGGAATTATATTTGATGAATTGTTCGCTGTTAATATATAAGGCAATATTTTGCGTGTATTTTTGTTGACAAGGCGGAAGACTCTCAGTTCACAATGAAAAAGGAGCGGCGAAAGATGGCATTGCAGCACTACCTCTTACATATCCGAGGGTCGATAGAGCGTGAACAGAAGGGTAGAGAAGGTGACTATACCATAAACACATGTACCATGTCCAGACATCACGGACATTCAATGTGGTTCTAAGCAGACACAGGGGTTTTTCCAGCCATTTGGGAAAAGGAGTCTGGTCAAATTGGGATTTTTTAAATCAATAAAATGGCAAACTTGGGAATTTTTTATTCAACTAAAATAATACACCGAATTTGGATTTTTTTTATCAACAAATATTAACACATCAGGGTTTTTCCTGGCCATTTTGGGAAAAAGTCATATAAATTATAGTTAAATAATTTGTTATATGTTTATAAAATAAAATTGAAATAGAAATCATAAGACACTTCTTTCTAACAAAAATTGGAATAGGGATTTTTTTTACAATTTCAATTTGGGATCGGGTCTGTTTGCTTCTGTATCGGGTCTGTTTTACAGCCTTTTTTACAAAGCAGAAAAACCTCTGAGACATTCTGTCTGACAGTCTTCAGCACTATTTCAAGCAACTTATTTTAGAGTCAGACACATGATGTGAAATGTGTTCACTGTGACCAGCCTACTATGATATTCATTGGGATACTTATTTCAGTATTTTCAATGAATTAACAATATGGCATCAATTTCAGTAACAAATATTTAGACCGAATGATGTTAAAAATCTAAGAAATTAATGTTATGCCATGTTTATTGATGCTACAGTTCAAGTAAAAACGCTAAGAAAAACAATTTGGAACTACTTTGTCTTGTTTCCCAAATTAATGCAGTAAATAAAACAGCTTGTCAGCAACACCAGTTATACATCTTGTGAAATGACATCATTATTTTCAGGTCTAGCCTTCCTGCAAAATTTGCCAATTAACAACATTTACATTGTCAATTAACATTGGAAAAGCTGAAAATACAAAGAAAAGTTGTTGAATTCGGTGTTATATGGATTTTTCAATCAAGTGTGATCCTATAACACGTTTTTTTACTAATTGCTCTTTACTCGTAAAAATATCAATTTTTCAGATCGCTCATGTACAAAAATTGATATTGAACTGAAACAAACAAACGTCTTGTATACAATCAGTATCTCATACACAGTAAATGATATAGTGGAAATGAATAGGAATAGAAATGGAGGAATCAGAGTTGTTCATGCTAAGCAAATGAGATAATTAAAAAAATATATAACCGACATCATGCAAAAATGGGTCAGCAGCCAGCGTAGCTGCAAACCAGTCAGAACATCTGCACAGTCTGGTCTGGAGCTACACTGTTTGCTAATGAGACCACGAAACTGTGTGTGACTTAATAGCGGACTTCTGAACTCCAGACTGGACTGCATGGATGCACAGGCTGGACTGGAGCTACGCTGGCAGCATAATGCATAAGACCCATTTTCGCATTATGCAGGTCATATTATACATCTAGATATCCCATACCATGTATAATAAGATGTAAGTTTACTTCCTGCCTGTAAGTGTGAAATGTTTTGCAGGTGTGGAGAAGTTAGTGGGGGTGTACAAAGAGAGACCAAACTTTGCAGACCAAGATGCCCAGGAAGATACTAGGCAGAGATTAACTCAGGTGAGGCCTTTTCCTCCGCAGATATATTCACATATTACCTTAAGGGTAGAATCTATTGACTCAAGTTGTTTTGGTCTTAAAGGATTTCAAATTTAAGCTTTGAACCTCCGATAATTCCTTGATTATGTAAACTTGCTTTTCGTCTACATGAATTTACTTAAACATGAAACTTTTAAGTAAGTTTGCTTTAAAAAAAAAGTGCACTTACACATGCTAAGCTAAATTATTATTTTTTTATTCCGGACATTGATATATTCTTTTGGACAAAAGAAAAGCTGTGAAACCCATTTCTGCTATCAGGTGATATTCATGATGAACTTTCTGGAGGCCAATCACTACAAGATAGCGACCAGTCTAGCGGGTATCGACGGAGGCACGAAACCAGCCTTCAAGTTCGCCAAATACATAGAGCAGGCGCGAGACAAACAGGTGAGAGTGGGTCTAATTGTTCTTGGAAAACTGGGCTAAATGCATGCCCGTTAAGTGTCACCCCAGATAAGCCTGTGCAGTCTTCACAGGCTTATCAGGGACAACACATTCCACCTACATTGCATTTTTGCTAAGAAGTGAATTCCGTTAAACAAAACATTCCATAAAAGCGGAAAGCTTCTTCCCTGATTAGCCTGTGTGGACTGCACAGGCTAATCTGAGATGACACTTAAGGCACATTCATTTATCCCAGAACAAGGCTCAATAGTATGCATATTAGCTACACTCTTTTTGAGCAGACCTGATTGCTCAGGTGAGCTTTTGGGATAGGTCTTCGTCCGTCTGTCCGTCCGTCTGTCCGTCCGTCTGTCCACAATTGTTTGTAAACACTCTAGAAACCACATTTCTTGTCCGATCTTATAACTTGGTCACAAGATTTGTCCCAATGATACCTCGATCGAGTTGGAAACTGGGTCATGCTGGGTCAAAAACTAGGTCACTAGGTCAAAAAAAGAAAAATCTTGTATATACTGTAGAAGTCACATTTCATGCCCAATCTTCATGTAACTTTGTAAAAATGTTTGTCTTAATGATATGTTGGTTGAGTTCAAAAGTGGTTCTGGTCCATTGAAAAATATGGCTGCCAGTGGGCGGGGCAGTTTTCCTTATTTGGCTTTAGAGAAACCTTGTGAACACTCTAGAAGTCACAATTTTTGTCCAATCATCATGAAACTTGGTCTAAACATTGGTTTCATTGATATCTCGGACGAGTTCGAAAATGGTCCAGATCGGTGAAAAAACATGGCCACCAGGGGGCAGAGCACTATATGTATATAGTGAAAACATGTGAACACTGTAGAAGTCACATTTTTAGCCCAATTTTCATGAAATTTGGTCACAACATTTGTTTCCTAGATACGAGAGTTGGGTTCGAAAATGGTTCCGGTCCGTTGAAAAACATGGCTGCCAAGGGGGGGCGCATTTTCCTTATATTTATATCGTTAAAAAAAGCTTGTGAACTCTCTAGAAGTCACATTTTTTGCCCAATCATCATGAAACTTGGTAAAAACATTGGTTTTAAATATATCTCACATGAGTTTGAAAATGAAAATTGTCCAGATCGTTCAAAAAACATGGCCGCCAGGGGGGGGGGGGCAGTTTTCCTTATATGACTAAAGAGAAACCTGGTGAACAATCAAGAAGTCACATTTTTTGCCTAATCATCGTGAAACTTAGTCAAGACATTGGTTTTATTGATATTTCGGACAAGTTGGAAAATGGCTCAGAATCGGTGAAAACATGACACACTTTTTAGCTCACCTGATTGCTCAGGAGAGGTTTTAGGATCGGTCTTTGTCCGTCATCCGTCCGTCTGTCCACATTTGGTTTGTAAACACTAGCATTCACATTTCTCAAGCATTCTTTATCAAAGTTGGTGAGAAGCTATATGGCCACAAGATCTTAGTCAAGTTTGATAATGAGCAAAATCGCATAATAAATGCCAGAATTATTTCCCTTAGATTGTCAAAATGTTCATGATATTATACAAAATCCTTGTAAACACTCTAGAGGTCACAATTTTGTTTCAGATTTTATGAATCTTGGTCATAATATTTATTTTTGTAAGCAAAGTTTGATGTTTGGCCATGAGGGGTCAAAATATAGGTCACCAGGTCAAATCTTACAAAAACCTCGTAAACACTCCATACGCCAGAGTTTTGGTTCAATAATGATGAAACTTGACCAGGATGTTTGTCTGGACAATATCTAGGTCAAGTTTGACGTTTGGTAATGTGGGGACAAAATCTAGGTCATGGGGTCTAATCTTACAAAAACCTTGTAAACACACTAGAGGCCATAGTTTTGGTCCAATAATGATGATACTTGACCAGGATGTTTTTCTTGATGATATCTAGGCAAAGTTTGACATTGGGTCATGTGGGGTCAAAATCTTGGTCACGAGGTCCAAATCTTACAAAAACCTTGTTAACACTCAAGTGCCCATAATGTTTGATTCAATAATGATTTTTTTTTAAATAATGATGCTACTTTAGGAGGAAGTTAGTAAGGTCAATATTTAGGCAAAGTTTAAAATTTGGGTCATGTGGGGTCAAAATCTAGGTCACCAGGTCTAAGCTTGAAAACCTTGTTTATCTTAAACCACAAAGCATGCAGCTTTGATATTTGATATGTGACAAAGATTATTCAAATCATGCCACTGGGTAAGCTCCTTTCACAGGTGAGCGATCTAGGGCCATCTTGGCCCTCTTGTTAATTTTGACATTAACCGCCACTCAAGGCCACTACATGTGTTTCCTAATTTTCCGGTCCAACAGTTCTTGTTTGAGCATGAGTTTCCATTAAAAACCTGACCATGTGTTATTTGTCAAAGAAATATGATAGCAACAAAATATTATATCCAGCAACAAAATATTATACATGTGTATCCTTATTAGAAATTTAAAAAATATACATTATTTCTTCACAACCTGGTCTTTATGCATGTGCAAAAAGTGTCGTCCCAGATTATCCTGTGCAGTCTGCACAGGCTAATCAGGGATGACACTTTTAGCCTTAACTGGATTTTCATAAGTTCATCAAGATTTCCTATCTACAAGAAATTCCATTAAGGCGAAAAGAGTTGTCCCTGATTAGCCAGTGCCGACTGCACAGGCTAATCTGGGACGACATTTTTATGAACATGCATTAAGCCCAGTTTTCCCAGAATGTGCCTCATTTCTTCAGAACAAACATGTCTTGGTTTCAGGGCATGTTGGTTAGTCTGCTGAAGCTGCCGTCCAATCTCGCCGCGGCGGGAGACTCCGGGTACGATGCCACAAGTGTCACACTGAGCTCCCTAGCAACCGTCGGCATGGATGATAATATCGGTAAACATTTCACGTGCACAATGGAATTCAGATCTGATGAGAGTATCTATAAAAACCTACTTTCTGTCATTCAGAGTAATGCAGTTAAATACAGAGCCACAATTTTAAATATACACTCTAGCTATTTATAGCTCATGAGATTGCTATGATTCCTGGATGTTGACTCGACTTTAATTCCATGATGAAGTGGGCAATTATCTCAAAAAACACCTCAACCGCTCTTCGTTTTTAAGTCACAATTCAAAAATTGGTGAGTATAGACCCAAGACTTTGAGAAATGATCCTGGTTGGAAATAATGAAAACTCAAATATATTCTCTGAAAAGAATTGCATTGTTTGATGATTTGCAAAATAAATTCTAATGTCTTCATATAATTTATATGTATTAATAGAATTCTGGTTTTGAATTATGTGTCTAGTTTCTGTCAAACTGGGCTAGGTTTAACCAGGAAATAGATTTACAATTGTTATTTACATAGTCGTTTGTATGCCGTCAGTAGGCTGGCATATTGCTATCGAATTGTCTGTCCGTTTGCCTGGCCCCGTGTCATTCTGTCTGTCGGTCTGTTTTGGCATTCGTTTAAATTTCTCTTCTAAAATAACTTCTGTGCAGCTGTGAAGTGCAGTAGGGAGCATGGTGTTTCACAAACACAGCTTTTGTCTATAGTGTTTTCATTTTACAATGTCTTCCATGTATTATAAGAAATATAAATCTCTACTTAACACCGAAAGGTAAATGCAGTTGGAAATTCTGCGAAAACATAAAACAGCTTTCACCAAGTTTAGGTGCTCCAACCACAAATTGAATAGTGAAGTTGGTAGACAGTTGCATATTGAATATAATTTGAGAAGATGTAATTTTCATTCTACCGAAAATAATATGTTGATTATTGATTGTGAATATCATGCATTTTTTCAATGTAGTAAATATGATGTTGTTCGTAGAGAATTTCTATATAACTGGTATACTAGTGGAAATACTGTACATAACTTTGATAATCTGATGAGCACAACAGATAATGATACACTATTGAAATTATGTAAGTATGTGTATCATCTTATGAATAAAATTGAACACGTTCATATATTTTATATGTAAGAGGATGTGTACGCAACTACAAACATGTGTTATGTTTTGTGTAATATACTGAGTATTTTGGGCCACAGGCCTTTATTTACTTAATAAAGTTAGTTAAGTTGAGTTGAGTATTGTGTATTACAGATGATGATGAGTTTGATTATCCTCACTCCTTCCTCTCCCTCCCTCCCCCTCTGCCACCACCCTCCCACTGTCATGCTGCTGCAATGTGTTACACGTATTATGTATTACAGATGATGNCGCGGAACGCGAAATATGCTTGTTCCGCGTGGGCTGTACTGTATAAAAACCTACTTTCTGTCATTTAGAGTAATGCAGTTAAATACAGATTTGAATATCCGCTCTAGCTATTTATAGCTCATGAGATTGCTATGATTCCTTGATGTTGACTCAACTTTAATTCCATGATTAAATGGGCAATTATCCCAAAAAACACCTCAACCACTCTTCGTTTTTAAGTCACAATTCAAAAATTGGACTGGTGAGTATAGACCCAAGACTTTGAGAAATGATCCTGGTTGGAAATAATGAAAACTCAAATATATTCTCTGAAAAGAATTGCATTGTTTGATGATTTGCAAAATAAATTATAATGTCTTCATATAATTTATATGTATTAATAGAATTCTGTTTTTGAATTATGTGTCTAGTTTCTGTCAAACTGGACTAGGTTTAACCAGGAAATAGATGTACAATTGTTATTTACATAGTCGTTTTTATGCCCTCAGTAGGCTTGCATATTGCTATCGAATTGTCTGTCTGTTTGCCTGGCCCCTTGTCATTCTGTCTGTCTGTCTGTTTTGGCATTCGTTAACGTTTTTTTTCCTTAACACTTTCAGATATTTACCTTATTTTTGGTGTGTGAGTCCACCTGCATGACTTGCATATCAAGATTGAGTTCTGTATTGGTCCATTGATTTTTGACAAAGCTGCGAGCCTTGGACTTGGGAATTTTCTTGAAAATTATGCTTCTCCAGAAAGAAAGTCCAAAAAGCTTTCAGATACTTACCTTATTTTTTGTGTATGAGTCTACCTACATGACATACAGATAAAGTTACAGTATTTTTCTGGTCGTTCATTTTTGACAAAGTTACAGGCCTTGGACTAAAATTCTCTTCTAAAATAAATTCTGTGCAGCTGTGAAGTGCAGTAGGGAGCATGGTGTTTCACAAACACAGCTTTTGTCTATAGTGTTTTTATTTTACAATGTCTTCCATGTATTATAAGAACTATAAATCTCTACTTAACACCGAAAGGTAAATGCAGTTGGAAATTCCGCTAAAACATAAAACAGCTTTCACCAAGTTAAGGTGCTCCAACCACAAATTGAATAGTGAAGTTGGTAGACAGTTGCATATTGCATATAATTTGAGAAGATGTAATTTTCGTTCTACCAAAAATAATTTGTTGATTATTGATTGTGAATATCATGCATTTTTTCAATGTAGTAAATATGACGTTGTTCGTAGAGAATTTCTATATAAGTGGTATACTGGCGGAAATACTGTACATAACTTTGATAATCTGATGAGCACAACAGATAATGAATGATACACTATTGAAATTATGTAAGTATGTGTATCATCTTATGAATAAAATTGAACACGTTCATATATTTTATATGTACGAGGATGTGTACGCAACTACAAACATGTGTTATGTTTTGTGTAATATACTGTGTATTTTGGGCCACAGGCCTTTATTTACTTAATAAAGTTAGTTAAGTTAAGTTGAGTATTGTGTATTACAGATGATGATGAGTTTGATTATCCTCACTGCTTCCTCTCCCTCCCTCCCCCTCTGCCACCTACCTCCCACTGTCATGCTGCTGCAATGTGTTACACGTATTATGTATTACAGATGATGATGAGTTTGATGACCTTGACTCCTTCCTGTTTCTCCCCCCCCCCCACTGTTATGCTACGCCACTGTTATGCTACGCCACTGTTATGCTACGCCACTGTTATGCTAC